>OZ008344.1:6635215-6763321 GCA_963931975.1 Cataclysta lemnata | reverse complement strand
TTATGGAGGACTTTGAGGAGAGGGCCTTGAGCACATCACCTATAACACCCAGGTTCTACAAGCGGTATGTAGACGATACCTTCACAATATTGCCAACTAATGAAATATCTGCATTTTTATCACATCTCAACTCCATTCACCCCAAAATTCAATTCACTATGGAGTTGGAGGCTAATAATAAGCTAGCCTTCTTAGATATATTAATAATAAGGAATCCTGACCATAGCTTGAGCCACACAGTGTATCGGAAAGCTACCCATACTGATAGGTACCTCAATGGTGATTCTCACCACCATCCCAGTCAGCTATCTACCGTGGGCAAATCTTTGTTTCAGAGAGCGCACGGCATCTGTGACAGTCAACATCTGGCATCAGAACTAAATCACGTTAAGCAAGTACTGCGGAGTAATAAACTGCAAGTACCAAAGCCCTGTCGTAGAGGTCGAGTGAAACCGGCAACAGTCGAACGTCAACCTGCTGTACTACCTTACTTGAAGGGTGTCACTGACAAGATTGGGAACATCTTGAAGCGTGCTTCCATTAAAACTTATTTCAAGCCGCTGAAGAAGATAAACCAATTTCTAAGACCTGTAAAGTGTAACATCCCCCTTCAAGATGCAGGAATTTACAAGATAGATTGTGACTGTGGACTCTCCTATATAGGCCAAACAAAAAGAAGTATAGGGACCCGGGTAAAAGAACACATAGCTGATGTGAAACATAGGCGCGAAACAAAATCTGCAGTATGTGAACATGCCTTAGACGGACCCAACCATTATTTAAGATTTGATAAACCGCAAATTCTAGCAAAAGAGAAACGATATATACCTAGAATGATACGTGAAGCTATTGAAATCAAGAAACATCCAAACTTCAATAGAGATAATGGTTGGAACATACCACCTGCTTGGGACCCAATTATTAGAATAATTAAATCCCAACACCGTCCTCATACTGCCAAAAACAATGATACTGTAAGCTCTGTTTGTGTAAATCGGAACACCTAAAATATCAAATATTATGACGGTAGTTAATTATTACTTTATTGTGAGGACACCTGTCATCTTTAGTCCCCCCGTGACCACGGCCACTGTAAAGTGATCGAAACGGCGGGTTAAATAATTAATATGCCAAACACCAAATTATACGCGAGTCTTATCCGTAAAAGTTGTTTTATTTCAAATGTGTAGTGCTCGTGCAAATATAAGAAAATATTATAACCAATCACAAGTTTTGATTTAATGTAGTTTTTTTGTTTTTCCCTTTTTTCATTCGATTGTCTACCTAATGTTATCGAGTTTTAAGATTGCTATTATCATTTAGCCAGTCGTGATTTTACTATTGGAAATGACTTAGAACAACATTTCGTAGATCCTTCGGCCTTGAAGCTTGTACAAGCTAGCAATAGACTAAAACTCGTGGTACCGCTAAATATAGACAACTTAGGGTTACAACCAGTATCTCGAGTCACGCGATCTTAAAAAACTACATACATCTCTCCCGTATATCAAATGTGTATGAAGACCCACGTTTCGCCAACTATTTGCAGTCCCGTGTAATAGGGGCGAGCCTATAGCCATAATCGGGCCTGGATAAACCTAAATCGCAATATATTACTAGGTGGTATAATGGGAACGCTGCTGCCCATTCCTCATCACTGTTTTAACCCTTAATCGCCTTGTACGACACCAACGGCAGAGATTCGGGGTGGTGACGATTGTATTTTGGACTGTCGTGACCACACGGCGTAAAAAAATGTCATCAATTTTGTTACACATTTCGCAAACTGATACCAGGGTGCAATGATTGCCACAACTATGCTCAATATGCAATATGTCTTAATATGTCACTGCTGCATTGGATGAGCACACGGGCTATTAACTTTTCATTTGTTTTGCAACGTCATCAAATCGTTTAGCCGTGCGTGACGTGTCATGCTTTGCAGTAGATAACGCCCACAATAACTTACAATGCTCTAGCGTAGCGTAACTGTGTGTTGCAGTCTCAGCACTCTGGATGTTTATGTGTCGCAGCCAGCTAGCTTAATTAACTCAATCAACAGCCTAGCCTTTTTACTAAGCAGCGCCGTTCAACTAGCGGCCTGAATGATATGCAGCAGCCAGCCAGGCAAAAATCTTACTATTTACCGACATGGGTTAGTAAGATGGTTAGGTTAGGTTACGAATTTATGCTTTTATAGAATTAGTAAGTAGGCTAGGCTGTTAATTGAACGGCTAATTAAGCCAGTTGGCTGCGAGATATACATAGCCCTTTATTTATTAGAGATGCATTTGATTTATGTCATTGTTGTATACAGTAAAACTAGCACCCACGTTTCGCCAATTTTGTTAGGACCCATGTAACAGATGGCGAGCCTATTGCCATATATCGGGCACAAAAGTCACAGTTCATTGCTAGGTGGTACAAGAGGAACGCTGTTACCTTGTACGACACCCACGGGAGAGATTTGGGGTGGTGACATTTGTATTCTACTCTGCCGTCACCACACGGCCAATCAAATAATACAATAAAAATATTATAGTTTTTTTTTTTAATTTTAAATACATGAATTTTTAATACATTTATTCATTTCCGATGTAAAACACAATGATAATTCATACAAAATCCCCTCCACAAAAGAATAAGAAGAATTTGAAATAAAAACACGGTGGCCGACCCGCGACAGCGTTCTGTGTGTCACGCACCTTAACGCAGCAATAAATCTGAGACACGTCAGGCAGTGTCAGAGGTCACGGCTACAGTGCTCAGGAAACGACCTGAGCTCGGGAATAAATCTTTATTGGGAATAAAATTAGTTTACGTCCTACTGACTCGAAGTGAGCGCGTCTTGAGGCGTGTTGAAGGAGGTACTTCAGTAAAGTACTGCCGCCTTGTGAAGACCTCATTTCCTTGAGAACGTTTCAGAGAACAGACCTTTTTGAACGTTTAAAAAGGCTTTTGGCGTGTGGTGGCGGCAGATAAGAATCGAATTGTTAACCTCCCCGCGATTTATGTGCCCGATCGACGGCAATAGCCACCTGAGCCCCTGACACATGAGACCAAACCTAATTGGCAAAAGTGCGAGTTAAATTTACCTCTGCCTACCCTTTCGGGGTTATAGGCGTGATTGATGTAAAAAAAATTTGATGCGTAGTGACGCAGAGCATAATCCAATTGTCACCACCCCACCCCCCACCCCTCGTTAATCAATCTTATCTCATCGCGTGGGTGTCATGTCATACAAGGCGACTAGAGTAAAGAAGCGACGTACCATCTAGCAATTTACTGTTGTTTCTCTCATACCATCTCCAAATTTACTGCTGTGTTTACGATAATTTTTCAACAAATTTTAAGCTGGCTCGTCAGCTAGTAAACAGATGACATAATTTTAATACAGCTAAGTGCCAAAAAAATGACAGTAACAGCGGAGCGGTTACGATTTTTACAGTCGGACAATTTATTGCACACAATCCGATAATTAAGCACAATTGGGCCGATGCCGGCTGCATGGATTCGCATGGACACGCCAGGCGTGTTGTGACATCGAATGTTTTGTTTTACGCAAAGCACAAACTGAGGAGCTCGCTAGCGCTGGTCATTGGATGGGTGACCAAAAATTTATTATCTCGAGTTCCTCCGTGCTTCGAAAGGCACGTCAAGCCATTGGTCCCGGATACATCTGCAGTCGTTAATACCCACCAATCCGCACTGGGGCAGCGTGGTGGCTTATGCCCCAATCTCCCTATATTCTTCCATCCATAGCTAAGGCCCGTGCCCAGCAGTGGGGACATCAAAAGGGCTGGTGATGATGGTGAAGATGAAAGCACATTGCATTGCTGGACATAAACCCTCCTAGTGCTAAATAGGAGAATATTGACTTATTGTTTGTTATTACGCTGGATTGGAAGGAAGAATCCATTTTATGTAATGTGATTCAATATGGTTAGCTTTTCCTTCTGTTTTGAGGACATGTAGCTAACCAATGCACTCCGAATAATAGCAACATAATCAGAGTAACTAGATGACCAGCATCTTCTAGCCCCCCGCCGCACTGTAAGTGACTTTACCGGCAGGGTAACTTGTTTATCTGAATCCACTTAAGCGATACATGGCTAGAGGACTTACGACAAGAATGAATTAAAGTTTGAAGAGAGACTACTAGCCGTGTGGTGACGGCAGAGCAGAATACAATATATTGTCACCACTCTCTCCCGTGGGTGTCGTTCAAGACGACTAAGGATAAATCAATGATGAGGAATGGGCAGCAGCGTTCCTCTTATACCACCTAGTAATTTACTGCGATTTCCGTGCCCGATGAATGGCAATAGGCTCGCCACCTATCACATGGGATCTAATCAAATTGGCCAAACGTGGGTGTTAGTTCACCTCCGCCTACCACTTAGGATATAGGCGAGATTTATGTAGGTATGTACGAAGAGAGATTCTGGAATTGATGGACGGAGGGAACCCATTTACTAATCTTTAATCTAGCAAACCGGAGATTTTCATCAGATTTGACCTTTAAATTAAATTGATGCAGGCATCAATCAATATTCATCACTGTAAATTCGAATTGCTGTAAATATGACAGACAGATCGTAAATATGCAACGCAGTTACAGTGCGACCTTGGATGATCGATTTTGTCCGACATTCGAGTGAGTTACATTCGTAAATGGGGATGCACGATCCCGGGAAAGGGCAGTATTTATTTAGAGAAATGGAAAGGATTCAGAATCAATTAGGTTTGTACACAACTAAAATTGCAGCTCAAAATTGGCCGTTTCGCTACATTTTTTTTCAAACGCTTATATTGTTGAGGTTAAACCTTTTTACACAATATTGAAAAGAAAAGTCTGTTTTTAAGTTCATGTTCCAATTGGTTTTGTGGTAATATATAAAAATCTCGTGTCACATTGTTTGAAGCCACTAAATTTCACGGTGTATACTATCAAGATTGAAAATCAAAAGAAGATCCAATTCTCCTCTTTTCGGTAACCTGTTGAGCTGCCGCACGATAACATCTGTAATATTACTCTAGGAAATTTCCTATAGTATTTGGTTCAGCGGTTTTCCTATACAGTGTTAGTAACGTACAATTTTGTTTCGCCAGTGAAGTTACCGGAACTATAAAATATGCATTTTTTTGTTGATGCAATATTCAAAATGTTCTGTAAAATTGTCAGACTGTCTCGTGGAAAAGTGGAATAATTTTTTGCGTCCAAAGAGCACTATCACATTGTAAACAATATGTATTTTCCCAACCGCAAAGTCTTAAGATACTGTAATTTGAATAGCACGAAGTCGCATAGTCATTAACCACAAAGATTCATCTTGGAAATCATAAATATGGCGAATGCTAAACAGACAATTTGAAACGTTAATTGTGGAAAAATTTTAACTATCCTTGACTCCTGTGAACGTCGTACTTAGAACCGATTAAGGAAATAGCTCACGCGATTGACATCAACATTAAATGAGGTAATATGATGATATATATATATATATATATATATATATATATATATCTTTGTTCGTCCCGTTATACAATTCTGCGTGCAGTACCTATAGTGACAATTGTAAAACTCCGTGTGGTGACAGCAGATTAGAATAATATACAATTGTCACCACCCAAATCTCTCCCGCATGTGACACACTAAGGGCAGTATCTCATCAAAAAATCTGATGATCAATCAATTATTTATGTGATGGTTTAATTCTATATCTAAAATTACTAATTTCATTCATTAAAATGGTAAAGGTAAATTTAAAATGTAAATGTTTTTTACCCTTAGTCGCCTTGTACGACACCCAATTAATTAAAATTATTGATAATAATTTTAATAAGGTGTAGTAAGGCACTACATGTTTATATAATTATATGTATATATTGGTGTGAATATGGAGATGCCGAGTGATCAGGTTAAGCGAAACGTGGAAGACGTGACGTGTGTAAATTGGGCGAAGACAGAGAAAATGATAATTTTTCGAATCAAAAATCAACTCCTTATTCTACTAGCCTATTTTTCCCGATATCACCCTAAAGATCGATAAAAAAATCGAACCCAACACCAATCACTGTCAGGTTATCAAATGATTCCCGATACCAGTCAGTTTTCGGGCAATTAAACACTATAATGCTTTGGCCCAGTCGTCGCCTGTGGAGTGTCGCAGTTGTAAATTGCCGTCGTTACATTCGGAGTACGCAACGCAATTTGTCCATCAATATCGGTCACCATTTGTCAACCTGTACAGATAACAAAAAAATCGATGTTCTATTAGTCAGTAGAAAATCTATCGGCTTCAAAGAGCGTAACATTTATAGAGACGGAACGGAAGTAATATGAGGCAAATTTCTTTTCCAATAAATAAGAAATTTACAAGTGCGTAAAAGTAAGATAATTTAACGTAAGTCGAACAGATATTAACATGCCATCTAAGTGCTTACTTATTTATTAGAAATGAAATTTTTCTCATACCTACTTCCGAAAATAGTTCCCATATTACCTATGTCCTTTTAAATTTTAATAAGTGATTTTTATACTAACACGCACGATATATTTTGTTTTTTCTCAATACTTAATGCCACCTATCAATATACTGCGATATATACATACAAACATACATAAATCACGCCTATATCCCCGTAGGGCAGAGGTGAACTAGCACCCACGTTTTCCCCAACTATGTCAAGTCCCACGTAATAGGTGGCGAGCCTATTGCCATTTATCGGGCACAAAAGTCGCAGTATATTGCTAGATGGTATAAAAGGAACGCTGTTGCCCATTACTCATCACTGTTTTATCCTAAGTCGCCTTGTACGACACCCACGGGAGAGATTTGGGGTGGTGACATTTGTATTCTACTCTGCCGTCACCACACGGTATATACCGTATATACCGTACGACTGCGATATATACCGTATACTATACTCCGATACTTCAATAGACTCCCCTATTACTTGAGAAAAAATGGTCAATATATCTAGATTAACCTCTATCGCTGTACTACAGTCAAATTTCAGCACTTAACATATAAAAGTGGACGATTATATTTTAACTTAAAAATTCACCCGTAATCGAAAAGTTTCAAAGTATCCCGCGGAGAAGTTAAGTTTCCTTCGAGACGTAATCAGAAAATCGTTTATGTTCAGTCTGGGGAAAATGTTCTCAAAGAGAATTTAAGCTTTGATTTAGCTGTAATATTAATACAAAGTAACATTTATAAAAACAATTCGGTATAAATAAACATTATGAAGACATTTTTTCACCAGAGAATGTGAAGTTAATTATTTTATATTAACTTACAGTTTGAACAATCGGAGCAGTTATCTATCGATGAACTTTTGGTCACTAATTGTAGTTTAAGAGTTTTATGCACTAGTTGTGAAGAGTTTTATTGCGACTAAAGGTAGGGTATGGACAGCAGAGTCCCATATACATACAATACCCTCACTACTACGATTGACGTACCCTGCAATTGGCTCGCCCCCTATTACATGGAACTTGGGCAGAAATACCTCAGTCGGATAGACTCCGTAAGTGTACTGACGTGACGTGACTGATGTATTCGTGTATGTATCAAGTCAGGAACTTTGGACCAAGTTTAAGGCAGCCATGAAAATATGCTGTGTGGTGACGGCAGAGTAGAATACAATTGTCACTACCCCAAATCTCTTTCGTGGGTGTCGTACAAGGCGACTAAGGATAAATAAGTGATGAGGAATAGGCAGCAGCGTTCCTCTTATACCACCCAGCAATGTACTACGACTTTTGTGCCCGATAAATGGCAATAGGCTCGCCACCTATTACATGGGACTTGACATATTTGGCGGACGTGGGTGCTAGTTCACCTCTGCCTACCCCTTCGGGGATATATGCGTGATTTATGTATGTATGTATGTACGAAAATATGTCTAATAACAAGCTAAATGTAATAATAACGGAACCGACCAAGATGTCCTCATAACAACTCCATTACACACAACGGACCGGACAACCTTGCCAATACTCATTAGATTTGTACTAAAGTAATTAAGTTGACACCATAATAATAATCATTGTCTAATAATTGCAGTCTTGCAGATTACCTAGTCAGAGTTTTGACTCTAATCTTCTATAAATACGCTCTGAAATACATGGCAGTGTGTTGCGCAATTCTCTTATTGAAAATGTCGAAAAATTTTTAGCAATAGCGCTAGTAAGAATGATAACACAGGACTTACCCCGTGTGACATAGCACTGATTCCGATCCTGATGTCATAGTAGTGACTAACCCAATAGCTAGGGGAATATAGCCCAAAGCAGGCATCCACCTAAAGCGGGTACTATTGTATAGTATTCCTATAGGAGAGGGGATAGACGGCATTTTAAATTTTCATTTGCCCTACTAAAATGCTGACATCAAAGCAAAGGTAGACGGAACATGTCCGTCTATAAATTTAACAGGATGGGACTGGCCGTTTTAGGCAATATACTCATTTTGCTTCGAAAATAATACAAAATAGTTGTAGCACAAACTGACAAACATAATATTTATATCGTTTCTTAAATTTCGAAAATTAAAATTCCACATGTGGTACAACACTATTAAGAAAATTTTACATCCTGGGGTATTTCCATTCAACACTACAGCAACGATGACGATAGAAATGAAGATGTATGTAAATATTTAACTAAGTAGTCAGCAGAGTTATTCGAAATCAATGGAATATTAAATGTAGGCCTTTGCATAAGCTTATTTCTTCACTGTTTTATGTGGATATTGTCATCAGGAGGATGGTAAATAGTTGAACTATTTTCTGTTGAGTCTGTTTTCTGTTCTCTTTGACTAATAAGTCTGTCTCTGTCATCAGTAATATAATTATTATACTTAGTACAAATATAAATAAAATTACTACACAAAATGTCTAGGCTGAGCAGAACGTCTTGGTTATTCTTTATTTATTTATTTTACACTAAAAGCTTACACATTTGTTTACTAAAATAGTGTAGGTAACAATAACCAGAAAACTTTATTCTACCCTCGTCCCTGTACACAATAAACAAAAACAATTTTAATAATCCAATCACAACAAATGATATGTATAACGGTAAGCCCTGTGGGTAGGCATGATATATTATTATGCGAAACAACACAGTGCACAGAGAAATCTTTGCAGTAGTTTAGGCAGCCATTCGGATTTCGTAAGATGTGGTGTAGAGTTCGGCATCAGGACATACAAATCTCATCTGTTTACGAAATACCACTTTTCCATGGACTTTGTTTCTGGAATTTGTCTCTTTTTCTCTGGAATAAGTTTTCTAACATTTAGAATTAAGATTTACTAAAAAAAAAAAAATAAGGTTGACTTAGGAATGCAATTTTGTGTTGTATCTCTTTTTTCGTCCTAGAACATATTGGAGCTCGATGATAAGTCGGTTTCTTTTATTCTGAATAGCAAATCTATTAATATGTGGCTAAGTAAATGTGTCCGGCATGCGTATATGTAGCGTAGTGCATTTATCTATACATAACATACCCATATGCAACGTAGCCAAACGTAGCGCAGCCAATATGCATCATAGTCATACGTAGCGTACCCAACATTACCGTACGTATCATACCCATACTCAATGTATGCCATACTTAACATGTTCATACGACACGTTAGATCGTTTAGGTAAAGTCCTAATATTTCTAAATGTAACTAAACTGTCACGTTCAAAAGATACATTTCGGATGTTCCTACTAGATTAATAGAAATACAATCTAACTTTAGAAACCAAAACATTAATAAAGTAGGGTGTTACGTACTTACGCGTGCACGAAAACACAAATAAAAGGAATGAAATCACGAAACCCATAAGAAATTCTGTGATTTACGAACTATCAGATAGAAAAGTTGCGGCTTGTCTTTTGTGTGCCGTCTTTTGTGTTTAGTAGATAATATCACGTTGATCTTTTTCCCCGCCGCCGCTTCTCAATAAATCGCTATCGTTATAAAAATGTCTTGCCACTAGAAAAATGTTTTCACTAAACTTGGTTATTTGAAATATATTTGTGCCATTTTTTGCCTTTCGTAATGGTAGCCTAAACTAAACGAATCATTCTTGCAAAACTATTTAGTTTTAAGAGAAATGTGAATGGTGAATCGTATAATGTAAAATGGCTGTTAAGTTTTTGTCGTTAAGAGCCAAATTAATAATGTTCAATTGCATTTATTTAACATACGGAGCCAAATGATTACCATACTTAGTTGAAAAGAAACCTGAAAATAATCCGACAAAAGGCAAAGACACATGTAAAGCGCGCGCGGAGATCGCGAGGAATGCTTTCTATGTAGGAACGTTTTGCCAAGCAATTTACACGGGGGACATTTGACTGTCAAGGGACCTTGGGATCTGTCCGTCGCTCTTCCGCCCACGGCCACGGCCTCGTGCCTCTGTGCTAAAGGAAAACTTTCCAAAGTACGCCTTTTTATCAAATGATTTATAGCCCGATCGACATACCCACCCACTTAGTCCGTAAATAAATGTCCTGCAATTTCCAAAAAAAAAACGGTTTTCCTTTGAAAAGGCCAATCAATTTTGCATAGTACTAAGAACTTAATAAAGGTTTCCGGGCCTTTTGATTTGACGACATAAAGAAGGTTTCAAAGGAAAATTCAAATAGATTTAAAAAATGTTATACAGATACCTGTGGTAGGTACTATACTTTGTTTCTCAGCTCAGTTGGGTCCACTAGGATTCATCCCACTGGTTTCTACTGAAATAAAAAAAATATTTACTTTACTTTAATTAGATAGGTTATCTCGATTATGATTCAGCGTAGGTAGTTAATTTTCTTCTTGCATTTCGTTTGTACCAACACAATTATTGTTCTGAATGAGTTGAATAGCGCTTAAATCGTGGAAGCTTTCGAATAAGTCTTGGAAAGTCTTAAAGAGGAACAAGGATATCTACAAGATGAATTCATCATCATCACCAACCGTTTTAATGTCCCCACTGCGTGTGCACAGGCCTTCTCTATAGATGAACTGTTGTATTATACTCTGTCTGCAGTCACCACACGGATAATGAAGATAATAGTATCATTATAGTAGATAATGCTGGCAAATGGACTTCGTAATACATACATTTTAAGATGTATGTGTTTAACCTCTTCAAATCGTAAGCGGTTTTGGGTGCGTTTCTAATAAAATCGCTTTTATTGTTTATCAATCTTAGGTCCAGTGTGTTCAGCGCTGTGCCTCCTCTGAATGAATATGTACATAATCCAGGTTGCATCCACTGCCTTCAGCGACATGAACCGGCATGTTCAAACAAATTACGTAAAAAGTTACGTGTGTGTGTGTCTAATGTGAGAACAATTTGAATAATTTCTCCTTTGATGTCGTCGTTCCTTTTTAACGTTGACATGTTAATTCTCGTTTCCATATTTCACTGTTGAAAACATTCGCTTCATTGAGTTTATTAAGGGTTTGTTTGAAATTTAATTAACGAACAGAGGTGTGTCGAAAATTGTAGTACCTACCACCATACTTATCCATTACTTACCATTTTGGGTATTTAATTAATTTAATTAAGTTGGCGCTGTCGTGATTACAAAAAAAAGTAGAGGATTTTTCTATTGGATTCATTTTGGGATTAGTCTTATAGCAGCCTAACCTAAACCCATCCTCTACAAAAAGTAGAGCTGCCATGCCTGTATAAATTATTGTTTTAATTCTTTATAGAAATACCTGCCATAATATATTGAAGACCTTAAAAATAAGCTTTCTCCCTAAAATTGCTTTAGTTGAATATAAAAAAAACAACTATGCAGTCCGAAATGTGAGAACTAAAGGCCCGTAACGGGAAAATACCCCGGACGGGACGTGGACGTGACGATGACGTGACTGCAGAAATATCGTTTCATACGAATTGTACATGAAGGACATTTATCACGCAGTCACGGACGGGATCTGTACGGGGCGTTTTGTCCCGTCCGGGGTATTTTTCCAATACGTATACAGAGACCTTAAAGCTTCGATTGATGACCCTGGAAAAATTTTCAAGAATTCATACGTAATATTAATGATTCGTGAGAAAATAATACAAAAAACTTTATAGCTACAGTGACGCAAATTCGTAGCGTCATAAAAGCTCCAATCTACGTGCGGTACGCAGTAGCCAATTTAGTCCACTGCGTATGGCACTTACCCCTCGCCTCAGAGGCCGTGTAACGCCGTTTAAGCACCACGATCGGAGCATTATATCATCTTAATTGAAAGTAAATCGTTACATTACCTTCGATCACTTCATTGTTTTACTGTTAGTTATGGTGAGAGCCAGACAGGGAATGATACAAGTGTTTCCGTAAAAGCTTGTATATTTGGGGTCATATCAGAAATAAACTGACAAATAATAAATACATAAACTAAATTATTTGTCTTAAATATCAAAATTTATTTGTTATTTAAATATCACACGAATATTACAAAAATGAAGACTATGTCAGACAAAAAGGAGTAAAGGACTCCCTATATTTTCACGTACCTACTTCTTGGATATTTATTGAAATAGGCAATAGTATTCATAATAGGTATGCCCCCTATGGATCTATATTCCCCACAAATGCCCAAATAAACATTAATTGACACTGCCACAGATTGATTAAGATGTGTAGATAATTGATTTTTCTCCCAATATTTACATAAATTTAACCAAACCTTTAGCTTTTACACTTGACACTAAGCAGCTATTTCGTTTTTATATCTATTTTAGAAAGGTCGTGCCGGTTCGTTTTCTAGCTTCAAATCAATAAAACTACCACATTTAGAACGCTATTTTAATAAGCTTTAATATTCTTGAATGTCCCTTTCTATGTGATCTTTTATCTTTTTCTGTATTAGAGAAAATCGGTCAACTAATAAGCCCTTTTCACATGCACACGGGGTCACAAGGGTCGTAAGATATGTATCTTACATACTATTGTCACCTCAAGGCAATAATATTTAGTGATAGTTAGGAATTTAGAAAATAACCTAGTAGTAACATAATATTGCATTAACCGACTGACTCTTTTACATCCAGGTACAATATCTATGTAATTATACCTTTTAGTTTTTTTTAGTAAAATAATCTTTAATGTTTCAACGGCATGTATTTTGGTGTTAACTCAGTTGTTCCGGATATACCTTTTTTATCGGATTAGAGTGGTTTTTGATAATTAAGGTATTGAAATAAACAAAAAAATAAAATAAGGTAAAAATGCTTTTGTTTCGAAAATGGTGTTTATTAAAAGGGACATATAATTTGCCACCAATATATTAATTACGGGTAGTATCCACTATACGAGTAAAGTGACTATGAAAATTATAACAGAATAGAAGTAATAATTTTAAGATTTTACAATAAAACTGAATTTTAAACTTCAAAAAAAGTATTTATTGTATATCAGATTTGCATAAGTATTAGTATATTCTACCAACACGTTTACTACCTACAATAAAAAGTTAATTAAAGTTTTCTTGTAATAAACTAAAAGATAATAGATTCCAACTTTTCAATGTAGATTGATTATATCACGCAATATCCAGGTGTAGGTACTGTTTTGATTTTCGTATAATTTCTCTAGTTAGTTGTTCTTGAGAATTCGGTAGCGTCTGACGTAGATAATGCTCTTTGAGATTGTTAACATTAACTAGCAACGGTAAGCCGTAAGCCAGGAAATTCGGCAGTTAGCTTGTAATTTATTTATTTATTACTAAGGCACACCAACAGCTCACATATAATTAATATAAAATAATATAAAGTAAAGGGTTACATTCTGATATGAGGCCAATTACAGGCGTACACAACTTTATATAAACAGAATTTCTAAAAAAATTAAATTAAACAGGTTTATGTTGTAATTTAAGAAAAAGAAAACAAAATATCATTATCACTTTCTACTTAGCACTTCAGAAACCTCTTTCTTTCTTGTAATGTCTCAATAAGCCCGAGAAGATATCCACGCTCCTGCTGATCTCACTATTCACAGCACATTCGCATCAATAATATTTATAAAAACTTTCTAAATATACATATAAGCCCAAAAGGGACAGAAATTAACCTACCACCTTTAAAACAATGATAGGAGTATATCAGATTTTTTATTGTTTTTATTAATAAGCGTGTTGTTCTAAGCCTTACCTACTTGCTTTATACATTATACCGCTTTCACATACATATATTAGTGTGTCCCTTGAAGGATAAAGTTTATTAATTTTAATATTCCACGTGAAAAAAAATTAGAGTATGATAATTAAAAACCAACCTTTCTCATTTATATATTTACTAAGCAATATCCATTTCAAAACTTCAAACACATTGTTGTACAAACATTACCAAGTTCGAAGACTTTGCATGACGTCCGACTGGCGTCATTATAGGAAAAACTGCTTTACGAAATCATTGTAACATCAATATTATTTCATCATCAGGTGTTTGTGCAGTTTTTTGCGCGAAAACTTGTTTATAAACAGTAATAGTTTATCAACATTTAAAGTAAGCATGACATTACATAGAAATTCCCACAAAAATAATATGTTTTAAATAGAATACAAAGGATTTACGGGTTAAAGAAATCTACGTTGGTGGTGGGTGGTGATTTTGATATAAAGGAGAACTGAGCAAACACTATAGTATAGGTAGTATGCGAGTATTAAAGGAATTGTTTTACGCGATCCGATTCTGCTAATGTTTCAAAGTCATGTCCCAGTGGTGATTAAATAGTAGGTATTACAATTCTTTTGTTCTTGTTACTAAAACAGAATGTAACAAAATCATTGGGACATAAACACAAATGCATGTGTTATTTTCTGTTTGAATATTATTAATTTTGTGATATCCACAGGTCTTGGGGACCAAATCGTGGTTTCATTCCGAGTTAATCAACAAGCTTACTCAAGTGACACACGTGTGTAGACCAGACCTTGCCCATAACCCACCAGAGACTGGTAGTTAAGGTAATTGTAATGGAATGCATAAAATATGACTCGATGTATTTGCAGGTCAATGTCGAACATATTGCAGAAAGCTTACATTAGCATTTTGATAGTTCTTTTTTTATATATCATTTGTTTCCCAACAACAAACAAGGTTGAGGTCGATTTGCAGATCAGCATATTTTTGTATGCAGACAGTCTATAAAATTTTTAATAAGGGCCTTGCTTACTGTTGAGATTTTTTTATTGTACTATCATTTAATGCAGACAAAATTCGTATTACCAGACTTATTATTACCAGCAAATCATTGGAAGGCGGAACTACATTTAGATCCAGCATATCTATCTGTTTATCTATTCTGCTATAGCAGATTATGTCTATTAGAGTTATTAAAAAAATATAACAATATTGACTCCTAATACATCATCATTATCCTTTTGTCCTTATTCCATTTTATTTAGGATCAGCGCAGTATGTTATATTTCTCCCATTCACTCCGTTATTGGTGGTTTGCCCTCTACTGTGGTCATTCCTCTATTCCTAGTATTGCAACACGCATAAAGAAAGTGAATGTGCCAGATTGAACGTTATTTTTTTGCTCATAAACCAGCATTTCAGGATTCAATTCATCGTAATATTTATTCGATTCCGGTCCCAAAAATGTTGTAAATATAAAACTTTTAATAACATTTATTATGGTAGTATAATTAAAGTTTGAAGAATGAAAGAACTCAGTTTGCAAACCAGTTTTGCTATTCCACTATTTTGTATTGTTGTTTGTTGACCTTCTGCCAAACAATTACCCAAAGGACTTGAAAATGACATTGACAAATGTAATGGATGCCTTCTTGAAGTGAGAAATGAAATATTGGCTTGTAAGTAAAAAACGGAATCCATACATCATTGAATTCTTGCGTGCGAGTAGGTGTTAAAACTTATTGCAAAAAGGAAATTAAAGCTCTTGTTGAAAACTTTTCTCGTTCTATTGTGAACTAGGTTTAATTTACTCCGCCTATTTGTGAATTAGATTATCCTTTTTGTCCTGATAGACATGGAACCATACATCATATTAAGGACCCTCTGTCTGTCACCCTAAAATACAATTTTGCCATCATAATAAATACAATGAGCAGAACGTCAGCTTATAGAAAAGTCTCTAATTTCTCCTAAATGATTATCACGTTTACTTTTTTGATGAAGTTTTTTTCATACACCTACATCTATTATCTGTCACACACATACCTTCTTATTATCTAAATCCGAATAGCAACTTAGGCGCTTGTATTATGGAAACTAAACGACGGACATGATATAATACATGATAATTATGTACATTATGTTTTATCAGTGTGTAACATCCAACTGTTATGTATAAAAATATCTACTGAAAATATACTACATATAGGTAAATATATAATTCGTGAGTAAAATTCTGTGTTCAGCACATAACCTACTAGAATTCAAACCCAGATTTTTTGGCCAACACTCAGCGATTTGACCATTCGACCAAACTAAACCGAACTTATAATTGATCCGTGAATGTAGACTCAGCACTAATATTTTGGCACTGTTGATTGATTGTACAATTTCCAATAACAAAAATCTCCAATTAGTTTTCAACCTTATATAAAGTGCAAAAGAATTAAAAATATGTATATGGAGTATGGATGTTAGCCTAAAGTGTGCTGCCGACTGTACTTAATCCGCAATCCTGGGTTAGGTAAAAGGGCTCCAGTATTTAATCCGATTCAAGTGTTTGCAATTCATTCGGTTTCCGGGCTTCCCCTTAAATACCGTTACACGCGGTGAGTACCTACCGGAGCAGTAGTCTATTTTATCCGAATTTGTTCGAACAGTCTGGAAAAGCGTAGTAAAGAAAAAAACAACGAAAATTACTGCCTGACCGCTGTGGGAGTGTTCCCATTCTGTCTGCAATATTGTTTATACTAGTGATGTGCTTGCACACGTGAGTTTAATGTTTGTATTTATTTACACCTTTATTTATTTACATATTACTCTTATGGTCTCCAATGCTGAGGCGCCGGCATTCCCTATAGAGGAAGATCACATACTGCATTGGGCCCACCATGTCGGCCCAATGCAGTAAGTGATCTTCCGTGTCTGACGTGTGGTGACGGCAGAACAGAACACCAATAAATACCATTTGATTTTTATTTGAACAATACAAATATATTAAAATGAAATTACACAGAAAATAAAGTCTGAAAATTTAAATAAATGTGTGTCTGCTAAACTAATTTATCTAATTATACTCTGTATGATATGATATTCATGATAAGAATTCGTAGCTAATTAAAACGAGTTATGAAAAAGATTAAAATATCGAATTACTAATAACTAAATATCCCCTTTTACAGAAGCATAGGTTTTTTTATCGTTGTGCTGAAACTGAACAACCCTACTCTCGATCTAACTTTTGCAATATTTAACGAAACAACACCGGCGTTTTTGACCTGCTAACTCATTTCTCTTGATATGCATGCAAATTGGCAGTAGTGAGATCCTTAATTATTCATTTTGTTTGGGGAAACATTTGGACCAAGCCGCAGAGGGACAGAATAGTGCTATTCAACAGAACTTAAAAAAATAGTGTGTTCTTTTTAATAGGAACCGAGGCGAGAAATGCCGAAACTGCGATAAAGTAGGTATTAAGTAAATTCTATTTAGGTAAACTCTGGGCTGGGGTGTTATAAAATAATATAATATTAAAAAAAATATTTTACACTCACACCTATCATCTAGCTAGCCCAAAGTTAGTAGCCTAAGCACTTGTGTTATAGATGACGGACATAATTTTTAATAATTTTAATTGTGTATGTAAATGTTGAAAATATACTACATAAACACAACCATGACTCGGGAACAAATATTTGTGTTTATCACAAAATTTGCCCCTACCAGGATTCGAACTCGGGACCTCTAGGCCAGCGATCGGCCTCGGTCAAATGCTCCAGCATTTGACCGAGCCGGCCGTCATTAAATAAATGTGAGACAATATATACTTCTTAAGGTTTTTCAGCCGGCCGCCTGCCTGACACCAACCCTCTTTGCGTATACTGTTGTTAGTTGTTTCCCCTTAACCATTCGGCTTTAGCAAACTCTGGTGACCCAGTATTATTAATTTGTGGGAGTTAACGATTGCAGATGCAGCCAGGACCAAAACTCACACCCCCTTATTATAAAACGTGGACTAAAGTGATGCTGATGCTGTCAATTTTTTTCCTGAATGAAAGTCAGAGCTAGCATCAATTTTAAACTATGATTAGCTTTAGTCCATGTTTTATAATAAGGAGGACAATGTTTAACACGAGTTAAATATTATCACTTGCACTAACCGCAAACATACGAAATACGGAACCACTTTCATATATTAAATAACGAACTGGATATGGCATGACAGCTATGAACTGCTATTAGACCTGATATACGATTATTCCGAACTGAATTGTCACCAGTTACCGAAATTTCTTCATCTCATAATTTAATTTGTTTGTAGCGAAGGCTGCCTGTGATTACCAATTCTAATAAGACATTCAAAGTTCTGGATTTCAGAACAGATTTTGAGCCACGACAATTAGGTTTGTATATTAGTGATTTTTGTGAGTGATTTATTTCATTTATCTATGACTACTTATATCAATTCAATATTTTAGAGATTTGAATTCTGAAGTTATAAAATAATTAAAATTAGTAAAACCAATTATTGAGAATTACAACAATAATAAAATATTTTTGGCGATTATAAGTCAAATCCATTTGAAAATTTTCTATCAACAATTTTATTGGTATAGAGAATTTCTTTTCTTAAATTATATTTTATCTATTTTCGACCATTAACGTACTTTTTCCGGAAATCAGCGGTATACCGTTGGGACCAAAGTATACGAAAACATAGACAGTATAAGAGCTCCCCTACCGAACGAGAGGACTTCAATTATTTTAAGTGATTGTTTGTCCCTTTTAATTTAATTAATTGGATCGCTTTATCGTTTGTTGATGTTGTTGTAACCATTTTATAGGTATTGGTGCACGGATAAAATATCTTGCTGCTCTTTAATATGCTTTGAGATAAAGATAGTAATTTGCACTTTTATATGTGATTTGACGATATCTGAAATTCAGGTACATTTTTCTGCTTTTGTAGCAAAACGAGCCTTAATCTATTGTAGATAAAAAGGTATTTTTCTTAAGGCCAGTAATCCGAAAATTTTAACAAGTTTTCTTTTCAATCATATAACCAATCATTCTCTCCGTTCATGGATCTCTCGACATGGTCTATTTCACCACTTTTCTATACATTCATTCAACACTAGCATCTTGCAGGTATGATGGATGATAAGAATCAAAATGGAGTGGATGGCTTGGTGATGTCTGACTGTGAACTCGGTAAACTCGGAACAGAGCAGGAAGATGATGGTGATGAAAATCTAATACGAACAAATAAATGAGGAAGAAACTAACAGATTTCCACATGTGGCTACTTACGTTGCAGCGTTGATAAATATTTCCGTAAATGCAAGCAAGCAGCACTTAGGTATAATCTGCTCCTCGGATCTTAGTTAAATGCATCAGGTCACTGACCTGGCTGGTTGACGTCAATCGGAGTGCACCGTGCGTTTCTCAAAGTCCATCTTCAATTTTACGGCCACTGAAATAAACTATGAAGTTGCGTCATTCATTTGATTTGATTGATTGCCGTGTGGTGACGGCATAGTAGAATATAATTGTCACCACCCCAAATCTCTCCCGTTGGTGTCGTACAAGGCGACTAAGGATAAAACAGTGATGAGGAATGGGCAGCAGCATTTCTCTTATACCACCTATCTATACTGCGATTTTATGTGCTCGATAGATGGCAATAGGCTCTCCCATCTATTACATGGGACTTAACATAATTGGCGAAACGTGGGTGCTAATTCGCTTCTGCCTACCCCTTCGGGAATATGCACGTGATTTATGTATACACGTATGTTTATCCCTCAGGAGTTTATCTACAATACCGCCGGCTCTTCGTACCTTTAGAATTTTCGTCATTTTACGTCGGCTTGGACTATATTTTTGGCATGAATTAACGATTATGTCCCTCATTATTAGGATTCCGTGCCCAAAGGGTAAAAAAAAACTCCGCTGTCCGTGCGTTCTTGTGTAACCATCTAGCAATATATTTCAAATTACATCCCAGCCAATAGTGTCCTATTTCTTTTTTGTATGTGTGGTGTATAATCAAAACCTGATCTACAAAAAAATCTGCCTCACGTAAAAACAAAATCGGCCGCAATTTGGCCTCATATTTCTGTTCATATTTTTTTAATTGCAAAATTGACTTACCTATTCATTATCAACCTCTGAGATAATTGGGCTTATAAACTGGCTTATAAACCTACTTAGGTGGCCAGAAATAACGCAATCGTTTTTGGAAAACATTTTCTAAGATGTAAAGTAAAATTTGGACGTTTTATAAAAATAAATTACTATAAGAAAAAGGAGGAAAGATGCTAATAGTGTACAGCGCTGCTTTAACATTAAAAAGTGTTGTTTAAAGAAAACGTTATAATATATTAGTTGTTTTTGGCAACTTAACCTTTGTAACTGTTTTTAGGCTAATGTAAATATTTTTTCAGGTCACGTTGAAGTTTTTTAGTTTGAAGATGATGTTACAGTTTTAGTTTGTATCATCGATGTCCAATATTCTTAATATAAAGTCCACATAGAAACCTATGTGGACTGTATATGAAGAATATTAGATTGACTATTAAGAATAATTGTTTTGATTTTTTTTTGTATTCTTCTCCGATAGTCAGAAAAATTAATAATCAGGAGAATAAATTTGATTTAGGACTATACACTAAATTATTTCAAGCTGATAAAGCTAGATAGTTAGAAAGCTTTTTTATTTTCTATTGAGACACAATTGACATTTCCGAATGGGGACGTAACAAAACAAAAGACGTCAGCAGAGCGACTAAAATCTTTTGCCCCTGGAGAGACGTCAAAGGTCATTAAGTGTGTGTGTTCTTTTCCTATTAGGTCCAAGGAATTCTTTCACAGAAGCTTTGTCATATAATCACGTTTACCTTTAGCTAAACATTTTGTATACCGTAATACCTTTTACACTTTTGATTTTCTTTGCTAGTTACAATCGAAAATTACAACAAGGTTTACACTGGCCATAGCTGCCATAGGTGACAACTGTTACAAATATCATAAGATAGCAATGTTTTCAAATCAAGGTACAAGCAAAACAAAACCTTATCGTTCTATCAACTCCAAGCAATATTTAGCCTTAGGATAGTACTACACCACTTTCTTGGCCGACTGTACAAAACGTGCGCACGAGACAAGGCCCTTGGTAATTTAGTAAATTACTCACAGAATAATTTATATATTGCAAGTAAGTAGATTAAATTATCGATGTAAGCAAACTCGGAGTTCGTATAGCCAAAAGCCATTAAGTGTATTACCTACATGATTTTTATGTCGACGAAAAAACTTTTCTAAATTAGAGAAAAAATCTATACATCGTAATAATTTTTTTTTAGTATTAGTATTTTTTCTTGTGTTACATATTAGCTTCAAATATATCTTTCTAAGTCAATTAATAGGTACCTGTGTTTTTTTTTACAGATCTATAAAATGGATTAACCACAAAGAATTTGCAAATAAAATGTAGGTATAATAACACGGCCAATAAATATATCGGCCGTGTGGTGACGGCGGAGTAGAATACAAATGTCACCACCCCAAATCTCTCCCGTGGGTGTCGTACAAGGCGACTAAGCATAAAACAGTATTGAATGAGGAATTGGCGGCAGTGTTTCTCTTGCGCCACCTAGCAATTTACTGCGACTTTTGTGCCCGATATATGGCAATAGGCAAGCCACCTATTACATGGGTCCTAACATAATTGGCGAAACGTGGGTGGGCAAGTTCACCTCTGCCTACCCCTTCGGGGATATAGGCATGATTTATGTATGTATGTGTAGGTATAATAAAGACCTTCGTCGTAAAAAAGGCATCTCTTTCTGTTTGTTAAATTATAATAGACGGAGAAACATTTATAAATGCATCCATTTTTGTATCGTTTCCATTAGCGCTAAGGTCTTTGAAAAATCCTTTCTTCTAAAAATACCAGGGCTGCTGATAAACTTAACAAAAATCTAACGAACGCCCAACACTGATAAATCACCGCCACCCAGTCACCGAGCATGGTCCGGACAAAGCGGGTTTCTTATCTAATTAATTGGATACCCGAGCTACCGCGCTAATTAATACCCAAATTGGGCAATTATGCGGCTAGGACGATACCTTTAAATGGGCAACCAACATTAGGGTGCGTCTCAAAATAACATTAAACAAACAAAATCTGTTTATCTTGTCCCCTTGACACGGACATAGGGCCAACGGGAATAAACGTATACATAAATTTTAATAATAGCCATGTGGTGACGGCAGAGTAGAGTAGAATACAATTGTCACCACCCCAAATCTCTCCCGAGGATGTCGTACAAGGCGACTAATAGTGATCTACTAATAGTGATACTAATCAGTGATGAGGAATGGGCACAGCAATCCTATTATACCACCTAACAATGTACTGCGACTTTTGTACCCGATAAATGGCAATAGGCTCGCCACCTATGACATGGGACCTAACATAATGGGCGATACGTGTGTACTAGTTCACCTCTGCCTGGGATAAAGGCGTGATTTATGTATGTATGTATGTAAATTTTAATCATGCCAATTTCTAAGCAAAAGTGAATTAAGACCCAAATTTCGACAGTTATATTAGGTCCGATGTAATAGGGGGAGAGCCTAGGCTTCCGTCGGGGACATAAATCAAAGTATATTAACTAAGTAGCATTAGAGGAACGCTGTAGGTCGCTACTTATAGCTGTCTAAATTAAACCCTAAGGCCCATAGACATTTGACATTTTATCGTATGGAAGAACTGTCAAAAACTGTCGGTTATCTTTTAATCGCTTGTTTTACGTGTTGGTGAACTCGGGCCTAAGGCGACTAAGGTCCGAGTTCACCAACACATAAACAGGCGATTAGTAAACGGTTAATAATAATCTCTTGTTTTACGTGTTGGTGAACTCGGGCCTAAGGCGACTAAGGTCCGAGTTCACCAACACATAAACAGGCGATTAGTAAACGGTTAATAATAATCTCTTGATTTACGTGCTGGTGAACGGGGAGAGAAGGGGTTGGTGACAGTTGTGTTTTCCTCTGCCACCATACAGTTGTTCCTATTATCATTATTATCCTTCTAATTATTTTGGGATGCTTGACAAATTGTCTGTTAACTTCATCCGTCGAGCTCGTCTAGCAGAGCTCGACGGCGCAGTGCCTCCCTCGCTCAGGCTGTATTAGGTAAACTAAGCAATATACGCCAAAAGGAATAATTGGTGGTTGCCAAATAATATTTATCTCCTCCGATGAGAGACGAAACCTCTAAGCATTCCATAGATTCACCGTGCGGGTGTCGGGCCCATAGTGTGGCAGAGAAGGAGGTCTATAGTAGGCCTGGGACTGGTTTGTCCGGTGACATATCCTAACGGATGACCTAGGATGGCTGCCATAGTGTGCTTTGGCTGGATGCCCGGAGAGGATGTTTAGTGGTATAATGGGGGTACGCCTCTACCCCGAGTCCCACATACCTCTGTAGTTGCACCGTACTGCAAGGATGATGCGTAAAGATTGCAGTTTACCTCTCTGCAAAAAAAAGGCCTGTGTGACTCGTGACTCAAGTATAGGTTTACGGGGCCCCTTCACAACTCGTCAATACTCCGGAAGGCACGTTAAACCCATTGTCTGCTGGCCACTAACCTCACTGAGCCCACCGTGGTGGATTGTGGCTCATTTTTCCATACATAGGAAATGGTGATGATACCAAACCCTTCTCAGATTATACGAATTCACCGTGCTTTTAATAATCACCACAGTGTTCCATAACAAGAATCCATGTCTGCCCCCTTAAGACGCTCTTTAATTCTCGTTACAACTCATCGATCATTGACGGTGTCTCTATGGGTTTCTCTAACTACTAGCTACTGCTGGGCAGCTTTGCTAAGAGGTTTTGGTTTGGATGCGTTCAATATGAACATCAGTTTTGCATGGGTCGATACCAGCGCTTATTGGACCGTGGGTAAGTCTCGGCATTGGGGGTTGGTCAGGCAGGAGACCAGCTGTAAAACCTTACCCAAACTCTTGTAATCTGCACGTCCATAAAACAGATATGTATAATGGACGACTGAATGAAACAATCGTTAAAAAAATCGCGTTGAACCCATGAAATTATTTTCGACATGAATTTTGCAATGTCCCATCTTAATGTCACTGGCGACGCCCGTAATGGGATGATCCGATAATATGCGTGGGATGTTCTAATAGATGTGGGCAGATTGACGTCATGACGTCGACGGCATGTCACAAAATTTAAGTCTACGTCACGCACGCGTCCAGCTTACACTTATTATACGAATACTAGCTGACTCGGCAAACTCTGTAATCCTAGGGGTATATACTACGAGCTATTCTCAGACTTACCACATATGTATACCTAAATTTCATAACAATTGGTCAAGCCGTTTCAGAGGAGTTTTTTAACAAACACTGACACGAGATTTGAGACATAATAACCTGAATAATATTGTTATTTTATTCGTTGTTAATGGCTAGTACTAACCCGCATTGGATCTTCGTAAACCTACGCTGCTCAAAATATTTGAGTTTATTATTTGGTCTAACATTTTTGTGGTTTTTCTGGCTGACAACCTGTCTGACACCAATCTTCCAAGAGAACGACGTCGAGGGCCCACCCTCGAGACTCATCTCTTACTAGGCGAGTAAGAGACCCATCTATTGCTCGCCGGGGTACTATAATTATAAATCACATGTCTAGAGTGGAAGCGGATGTCCAGTCTCTTACACACCAATCCAATCCAACAATTCAATTATGGTGCAATCTTCCTACATTCTTTCACCTTTGCCACAGCAGTACAGACATTAGAAAGCTGATTAGAAAAACATTTTGAAAATCACTGCTTTGGTAAACTGAGGTTAGCTCAGCCGCTCTTTCGGAAGATACATTAATTTTATTCGTTAGTTTCGGTTGCGTTTGCAGTAACACCGATCAGTCGTATCGTATTTTCCTGCATGTGTCAATCAATAGAGAGAGGCTATGCTATGCCCCATCAGCGATAACGGCGTAGAAAACTGTTAAAAATACCTTAATCAACATGCCTACTAACCTTGCGTGCGTTTTAAGAATAATGTTGATTGTAAATAAGTTTCTGGCCGCTTGTGTCACTATGTTAATCAGTTGAAGCCCATCATTAAGTCAGAGAATAACACAAAATATTAAGTTATTCAGCCAGGTTTACCATACTATTTATTTCCGTTGTATCTAATTGTGGACACGTTATTTTTGCCCAAAATTAAAACAAGTTTTGCAAGTTCACGTGTCGACATAAATATAAATTGGTGGCTCCTTTCAAAGCGGTATTGACGTCACAGCCTCCCTAGCAAGCAACGAGTCTCATGCCGGGTCGTTTCAATTCTTCATTTCGTTCGCTAGTTAATGAATTTGACGGACAGATATCGGTAGTGGAGTTGATTTCGTCATATGCTTTGTTAAAAGAATTTTGGGATAAATCTCGTTAAAGGTAAGTTTTGAAGGATTTTTGGTATGGCTTAGAAATACATTTAGTAAGCATAATTATAATGAATAATTTAGATTGCTAACCGTATATATAATAAATTTAAAAAATAAATTTAAAAAAAACATATGCATATATTTTAATTTTACAATAGTTTAAAGTGATATTTAACGATACTTACGAGTACAGTAGGTACAACAATATCGTTTATGCTATTATAATTTATGGCCATTGTTGTAATTTCTGACATCAAATACCGTTCCTAAATACTTTACAATCATAAAATAAAATACTTCCGGTATATACAACCTTTTTCAGCCCTATAGTTAACGTAAGCCTGACCTCTATGAATGAAAGTGGGAACTGTGTACAAAACAGGAAGATGACGATGAACAGTTTCGGGTTAAACTATAAAACTGAAAAAATATAATAATTCGTAAACATACAAAATCGGATTGTCATCCAAATCAATATGTCGGGAAAATTAAAAACATGAAGGGCATCACGTCGCACGCTATTGAAAAGGGAAAGCTAATTTCCTTTGAATTAGATGCTAGAAAATTCTTCTCCCAGCTTACAAGTTGTAATCCGTTATTGAATAAATAAAAGTGTGTAATGCAAAAAGCTTTTGCAGGCTTAAATTGGATCTTAATGGAATAATATTATACTTCAAAATGGTATGGTGCATTCAATGTTTGACGAAGGCATATTCAATAACGATTCAACATAGACCACGGAATTATAACGCGCTTGTATAAGAGAGTGTGGCTGATTAATTAATTGTCGATCCCGTATCTCTTCCGAGGGTAGTGTATTAGGATCTTCTACCTGCTCTGTTCCCAGTCTATCTGGGGTCGGCGCAGTATGTTTCCTCTTCCATTCATATCAGTCAGACGTCATCAAGCCATCCACTCTCTTTTGATTCCATCACACCGTAAAGGTGCTAGTGATGAATGAATGTATAGAAAAGAGACGGAACGGCCCATGTCGAGAGACCGATGAACGGAGAGAGTGATTGGAATGACAACATTCCAATCCATACTGCTCAAAGTTTTGGCTTAGGGTTTACAGCCGACACTAACCCTCTTTGGGTATGCTGTTGTTGGTGGTTTGCCCTCCACCATTCTGGTGCCCCAATGTGCTTATTGGTCTACACCGGGCAATCTCCCTTAGTTGACTTTTACACCCATTTACCCCTGGAGTGAGTCAGGGGTGGATTTTTATTTTTTTTATGTGCCAGACTGTCATGAGATTTCTTTAGTAGGTACAGGGGCAAAACTTTCGATGATAATTATTTGGGCAAAATCCAGAAAGTGAAGCAAAGAAAAGTTACAGATATTAAACCATTAGTTTAGATTGCTCAATAAAAATAGATTCTGTCTAAAATATACTTCATAGGACCAAACACACACAAAACATCAGTCGATTATATCCCTTTCACGTTGTCCTTGTAATTACAGAGACGAAATTCGTTTAATTAGCGACCTTCCTTAATGAGCTGCTTAGCTTTCCGAACTTGGATATTTCGGTTCAAATCAACGTCTAGAGCTTTGTCTGACGATAGGTTTCGGGCGGTTACGTTGCCATGCCAAAGGTGTATAGAATGAGTTCGTGGTTCGATCTCTTATTAATTAAATTATATTTTTAATTAGCAATAGCTATAGTTGAGATAACGGCCAAGGTTATCGTTTTTATAATAAAAAGTGGTTTTAAACCATAATAATTTATTTTCTGTAGCGATTATAACATTTAGTACCGTACGGTGATCGACTATAATAACTACTTGATTGTCAGTATTTTCTAGACTTATACTGAACAGCGTGTAGAAACTTTACTGCGAAAAACGATGTAATTTTGGTGAAAAAAAAGCATATAACATTGGTGGAGCATATTGTACATTATTAAGTAATCACTGTTAATTTGCCGAATAAAGATAAAATTATTCACGAAGTCATAAAAAAAATTGATGTTCACGCCTAACTGGATTACGTTTTTCATCAAATTTTAAATAAGTCAGATTAACTTCGTAACCAGCGAAGTATACTGGGAATATTAAATTCGAAACCTTATGAAGGCTTCTTTACACCTCGCCGAGCTTTTAGATTTGCTAACGAGTTATTAGCAATTGTTTACCTATTCGTATAGAATAGAATATAAATCTTTATTTGCTTTATTCTGTGGTACATCTTGTTACCTTAACTTACTATTACAATTATCTTAACAGTGTCTTTACATCATCATCATCACCAACCCTTAACCACAGATGAACTCCCGTATGGATGGAGGGGTATAGGAGAATGGACCAACCACCACGATGGCAAATTAGTAGGCATTAACGACTGCAGATGCAGCCGGGACCAACGTGGCCTAATGCGCCTTCCGAAGCACGAAGAAACTCGAGATATAGTAGGTTATTAACCAAGGGGATAAAGCAGTGTCTTCTGTAGCGAGGGACTTAAGTTCACCCAAGACTAAGACATCTTTATCACCGAGGAAAATACTCTGCTTTTCGTACCATTTGCGAAAAAATTGACAAAATAATAATATGAGATAAGCATTTATTAAAAATAATGACAATTAAAAGTAAAAGTTAATATTCGAAATATTGGTCCAATTATTGTTAGAGAGAGTTACATTTTTGTTTAGTACATTTATTGTTGATGAGATGATTTGAGTATTTCTCTGTTCTTGCGTCGTCGGTTTTCGTAATTTTATTTAATAATCATAACTGCACAATAAATGCGAATTCCTTTTTCAAAAAGATGTATAATGCTTTATATACAAACTAAATGGTGTAAACACAGATGTAGTTCAGCAAAAATTTCGGTAAGTATTCCAAATTTATATCACATTCTCCCCCTAGAGGATGAATGAAATTCAGTACAATTTTCTTTCCCCGTTTTTAACAGATTAAAAATGACTATTGTTATGTTCGCTTTTTGTAGCATAGAATGTCACTTTTTTGAGCAAGTGGTACGAAAATATATTTTTGCAAACGTATATAATCTGTGACAACATACATACGACTTGTTTTGACCTTTTTGCATTTATTTATGGTCTTTTACTTTTGAACTTTGACTAAAAGTAATAATAACGAGAAATGGCCACCAGCGTTCCCGGTGCACAAAGATATTTATGTGATTAAAGCTCCCGATAAATGGCAATAGGCTCACTCCCTTTTACATGGGACCTGAAATAAGCTGGTGTTAATACACCTCTGCCTGCCTCTAAGGGTATAAAGGCGTGATATATTATTATGTATGCCTTTACTTTTGAAATTCTGTGTATCTCCATTCCAGGAGAAAAAAGTGAACATGATAGTCAGTATTACAGTAGGTAATACCAAAACAATCATTATTGTCATTTTCTCCCCTATTATTTAACCAATTTAATAATATAATAATCGCGGTTTGTGTAAAACGTGTTACCTAGTAACCGTACCTTCTTAACCACAATTGAGTAAACAACGAATCAGGAATCGTGTACTGTATGATCCAGAAATACCCGATCCGAGTTCGGTGGCCAAACAACTGGGCCACAAACTACTATCACACACAGATACACAAGTAAAAGTTATACCACTTAACCACATATTGTCAGTATTTTGCAACATGAACGCTATTATAATATGAGAGTTTTCGGCGAGGAACCGATTTTACATTTCTCATTTATGGTTCACACAGAAATAGTACTATGTAATAATGAATTTTCACATTAAAATTATTCACAAAGAGGGTTGATGTAAGGCATAAGGCATGTCTCAAAACGTTGTCATTCCAATCACTTACACTGTGCGTCGGTCCCTCAACATGGCTCTTTCCATCACTTTTCTTTACAAGTATACATCACTAGCACCTTTCGGGTGTGATGGATGATTTTATCAAAAGGGAGTGAATAGCTAGATGACGTCTGACCAAAATGAATGGAAAAAGGAACATACTGTGCCGACCACAGATAAACTGAGAACAGGAACGAATTCATAAAATACTAAGGGCCTGTTTCACAATCGACAAGTAAGTTCAAAGTAGCTTACTTCGCAGATCATTTGACAGTTGTAATATGAAATATATGTCAATTGAACTGCAAAGTTAGCTACTTCGAACTTACTTGTCGATTGTGAAACAGGCATTAAGTGTAATGTCGCGTGATAACAGCAGAGCATCAACTCCAAATAATTTGGAAGGAGGGTAGGAAAGAAAAAAACCGTCATTATCATCATCATCACCGGCCTTTTAATCTCCCTACTACTGGGCACAGTCTATCTCTATCGATGAATAGGGATAAGAACCCACCACGCTGATCCCGTGAGGATTGGTGGATATTAATTAGTTACGATTTAATTAAAATTCTGTTGTTTGCGAACTCATTAAAACCTTATTACACAGTAAGCGAATTCTCGCTTTTGTGTAATGATGGGCAGAGTGACAGACAACAACCCTCTTTGTATTAATATTGTAATTTGGATCTGCCATGTTATATCTGTAACATTAATTACTTCATAACTTAGTCTACGGTTATCAGGCGACCTTTTAGTGAGCGTAATAGAAATTTAATAAGGTGTAATACTTTTAAGGCTCCACAAAGGCACTGGAATGAGCAAACTTTGCAAACGTTCTTTGTTCAACAATCCATCCCTGTCACACTTTTAACTGGTTTTGATACCATGGGTGCACACTTTGATTAATAAATAAATATTGATGGTCGGTTTGGTCGAATTGGCATTGGTTGTTGATTGTTTATATAGTTTATTTGAAACATTTATTTATTAATTATTATGTAACTTTGTCTGTCATCTAAATTTCATAACACCAGCACTTAATGCATTACACTGACCCTAATTTAAGCACAAGTGTTATAATTTTTAGCAAGTTCCACACTGGAACGCGTATCTAAGTCCGCTCAGAATCTTTCCAAATATGGCTGGGCAAAGAGAGAGAATTCGGGGTGGCGGAGGAGAGTTTTAACATGTTGTGAAAGGACCGCATAAACCTAGATTTCGGTCACAAGTCCCAAGCGCTGCCCCTGACTTCCCTCTCTATGTAGAGCACTGTGGTCCCGGCGCTTATGGTGAAACCATGGTTTGCTAAGCGTTTCCGTATCGTCTCTGAGTAGTTATACGACTAAAAATATTATAAAAAATTATGACAATGTCTCAAAACAGTTACAAGGTACTTAAGATAAAGGTAGGTAGATACTATAGATTTACAATTATTTTGTTAAACGAACAATAATATTTTGTGCGGATAATTGTAGACCCAGATTGGGGTGGACGCGATACAAATGACAGGAAAAGTACAACAGGTTATTTATTGAAATTGTTTGTCTGTTGTACAATAACCTGTCTAAAACAAACTTCAAAGGCAGGTTTCTATACTGAAGATGAATAATATCGTTTTGCATCAGAGCGTTAGGGACGCTTTTTCTAAATCTTTAACCATGAGCATAAATCATTGAACCTATAATAATAAAGGAAGATAATCATGACTGCATGAGTATCTCAAATGATCTAACCAGCCATGAATTACATTTTTCTAGTGAGACGGTAGAGAAAAATGTAATCTAAGTAAGTTAATGGATTCCCGGAGGCTGTCAGACGCATTGACCACAATGAGAGAAAATATGTGTTTAGAATATTGAACTATTATTATTATAACTCAATGGTTTAGATTTTTTTTTTCTCAATTGTGTTCATATAATTTACATTCCATATTTGAAATAAATAGATTTTTCTGATATTTTGCTAGATAATATATGTATGTGTAGTTGTTCATTTGTTAACGGTAGTTTTGTATTGTTGCAGGATGCCGGCGCTCCGGCTGTTGGGGCGTAAGTGGCTAGCCGCCTCCGATGACCTGGTCTTCCCCAGCATCTTCGAACTGCTCTTCAGATTTGTATGGTACGTTCTACTACTTTAAACATATTTATGCATACATACATAAATCACTTTTCGCTAATTAAGATCCCATGTAATAAGTAGCGAGCCTATTGCCGTATGCCGTATATTAGAGGAATGCTGCTGCCCATTACTTATCGGTTTCTTTACCTTTAGTCGCCTTGTACGAGAGCGGCGGGAAAGATTGGGGGTGGTTATAATAATAATGGTATTCTGCTGTGCCTACACCACACGGCATTCACCTTAACCTTAAGTAAATACCTCTTTAAAAAAAAAACCTTTTTTAACACAGTAACGAAGCTCTATAAGTAGATATAATTTGAAACCTCCGTTATATTTAGATCAAACAGAGTCCTATTGTAATGTGAATTATTAAGGTAGTGATGTAAACGTAACCACAAAGAACTATTATGATCTAAATAGTAGAATACTGGGTATTCAGTCAAGCGTACATAACACTGCTTTCTTTTGAAATCAGGTACATTGTTATAACAGAAGTAATTTACGGCAGACTTGATCTATTTAGAGCCCTTGTAGGCCATAGTGTTGCGTTGTTAGAAATAAAACACGTGGAAGGGATTTAGTTCATATTAAAATAGGTTTTATTTATGTTGAGCTGTTTACACAAAAATATCTTAAGACTTTAACCTTTGAGAGTAGGCAATACACTAATTTAAATACATATTGATGGTGAATATTTTGCTTTGCATTTAATTAACTCAGTATAAATAAATTACTTGTATCAATCTTTATTTTCTGTTCTTACTTAAAATTCTTCTTAATATAACAGAAAATAGAGGTATTAAATATTAAGGTTTTATAGAAATATAATGGATCAAAAAAGGTATTAAATTGAATAATATTTATTGAAAAAATAATGTTTTGACCACGGATATTAGTTGCTAAAACTTGACTTATACAAGGTGAATGATATAAAAATGAATTGTAAAACGCTGCAATCTCTGAACGAATTATTAATTCATACACATCTTAATATATTATACAAGATGTCGTAAGCCTTAAATGTGCAATACTATGAACTTTATGGAACATTTACTGACTGGCTTCGTAGATGGAATCACTATTACATACATACATAAATTACGCTCATATACCCGCCTCTGCCTACTCCTTTTCGCACACACGTTTCGCCAACTATGTCAAGTCCCATGTAATGGGTGGCGAGCCTATTGCCATTTATCGAGCACAAAAGTCGCAGTACATTGCTAGGTGGTATAAGAGGATTTATCCTTAGTCGCCTTGTACGACACCCACGGGAGAGATTTGGGGTGGTGACAATTGTATTCGTGGCCGTGTGGTGACGGCAGAGTAGAATACAATTGTCACCACCCCAAACCTCTCCCGTGGGTGTCGTAGAAGGCGACTAAGGATAAATCAGTGATGAGGAATGGGCATCAGCATTCCTCTTATACCTACCAACTAGCAAAGTACTGCGACTTTTGTGCCCGATAAATGGCAATAGGCTCGCCACCTATTACATGGGACCTAGCCTAATTGGCGAAGCGTGGGTGCTAGTTCACCTCTGCCTACCCCTTCGGGGATATTGGCGTGAATTATGTATGTACAATTGTATTCTACTCTGCCGTCACCACACGGCACTAATTACTACTAATTACCACCGGAATCACTATTACCATTCAATTTAATGCCATTCATTAAGATCACATTGTTTATAGAAACAAGCATACACATAAGTGTCGTAATTCTATAACGAACTAGCCCGTTCGTGCCTGCTATAGGTTCATCTATAATATACATACATAAATCAATTTATATCTCCGAAGGGATAAGCAGAGATTAATCAATTAACACCCACATACCGCCCATTATGTTAGGTCCACTGTAAAAAGTGGCCAACCTAATATAATATCGTCTATCGCAATGTAAATCGCAGTATATTGCTAAGGGATATTACTGAACTGCACATGCCCAGGGATTTATAAATAATAAACCTTAAACGTGCCAACCATGCTTTAAAGACGATATAGTCAATAAAAAGGTTTTCCTTTTAAAATGTTTTATAAGGATTCATAATATTTACTTTCTTAGATTATACATTGAAATGAACTTAGTATATAAGAAAATAACTCATACGTATCCTGTAGACATTGAGAGGGAGCGAAAACTTGTGTCTTCAGAAATATCCGCAGAATCGGTAATGGTGAGTAAATAAGTTTCAAGGCTATCGCATAGGTACAGTGTTGTAAAAATACAGCGACATGTATGCAAATGATTGGTCTATTTTAGTGATACGACGCCAAATTCTGCCTACTTTATTTTTAGCAATTTTTTTTTCACAACGCTATTATTTTTCGTTTTTTTTTAGTAGTTACCAGGCATGGGAGCTGATAGCTTCGGTCACTATACACTTTGGGCCGCCTTCCCCTATTTACTTTTAAGTTTCAAGAGCTTAGTAAATAGTCGTATCGTCCATTATAACCACAATACAGGACACAAAGATGCTTCTTGAAATCAAAGCAAGAAGACTTGCAAAGATTGTTGAAGCGATATCCTTGCGGTAACATAATTGCAATCTTATAACAGACAATAGCTCTTATGCGCAAATGAATACAGTTGAGATTGCACAACTTTATTTTAAGTGCAACACAATGATTGATTCTGTGGAAGCAGAAACGGATGATCAAGCGCGTCCACGGCTAAACAATACGTAATCCAAACAAGAGGAGAGTTTAGTCGGTCACACGCGTCAATGCCTAGCTTGGCCGCACTCAATGAACACACCGCTTAACAAATACAAAAGCCAGAAATCATAATAGACAAGAAACATTGTTGGTGTTACTACAAAAAAAGTGTTTTAGACGTGTTATGTTTAAGAAGTTTTTAAATTAGATGCTGTTTCTGTCACAAATAAATCACGTCTTCGACACTTTTTTGTAATACACTGTGTGTGTTCTAAATACATACTCGTATATTGGTGTTTACTTTTGATAATTAGACAAAATGGTTAAATCTGTTATTAATTTGTGACTTGTGTCTCTGTTGTATTTCGTAAGCCTTTTTATTGCACAATGTTGCATTAGTCACTTTGGTCACGTGAATTTGATAGGCACCGGCCCAATAAAGTAATGTTCGCTTCTGTGCAAGAGAAGTAACATAGAGGACCATCTACATAAGATATTTAATTAATATAAATAAAACTGTAAACTATTCCACCAATATTCTGCGCCTTACGTGCCCGATAGATTCTAATTGATTGGTTTATCCCGATTACATGGGACCACCCCTTTGAAATAGTTGGCTAAATGTCGGTGATACATTCTGCCTACGTGGTTTATCCCCTTCGGGGAAAAATAGGTGTGATTTATGTATGCCCAGCAGGAATCTACGATCCGTTGTCAAGTCTTATATTTAGTGAAAACGTAGGTAATAAAGACTTAAATAAAAAATATGTTACTTTGTTGTCCTAATCGAATTGAGCCTCGCACTGGTAGTTTTATACAGTAATTTGAAATAACAACCAGTCTAAAAAGCGCTTCAGGTTTGAATTTAATGCATCTCCATCTAAATATATTCTGCCTAATTTTATGTATCAAAGGTAATGAATAGCAGTTGTTACCTAGTCTTGCCTAACTTGATATGGTAATAAAACCTTTAAAAAATAGCTGATTAAGGTATTTTATTTTTAGACATTACAATCTGATTAATTATATACTGGGTGTGGCTGTCTTGTCCGATAGACAAACCGTATTTATTTAAACTTTTTTTTATGACGGAGTGGACTGCCTTTACGCACCATATCAGCCGCTGGTTTCAAACTTCGTCTTATATACTTAATTGTCACTCTATTCATTCTTGCCACAAATAGATACATCTCAATATTCTTATCTCTGTCACATATAATTTTCTTTTATCAGTCTTATTTACAGCCCAACTTGTATGTATGTATGTATGTGAATATATTATTATTATCGTGCTACTGTGAATATCGCAGTCGTGAGCGAGTACTCACTTTAACACCGTTTAGGCGATAAAACTTTATTCCTCATAAAATATCAAGCACTTAACTGCTACTCGTAAAAAGGAACAACAGCTTTCTTAAAAAAACCCTGAGGAGGTAACTACCAATTCAAGATTAATTATACCGATCTGTCACCCTGCTCGGGACCATGATCACAAAGGGATTGCTTAAAGTCCCCATAAAGTCTGAAAAACGTCTGAAAAACAGGAGTAAAGTTTTCACTGGGACACTGCCTAAAGCGAGTATCACTTTAATGTGTATAATTTTTTCCATTACCGTAGATATACCCAAATGGATAGGTACCTAGGATCTAAAATTTCGATCTATCACCTCAAGCGAGCAGACAATTAGGCTAACTGCATATATTTTTTTAAGGATTTATTCTCAGCCAGGTACATATTTTAGGCAGTAAAATCGCTTCGGACTGTCTTCCCCTATTGTTGGGGATCAGGTGCCATTGTTGCGGCCCTAATGATCCCACTTCAATAATTAATAAAATTGGTGAAATAAAATAAAATAAAATTCAGCACATAAAAAATAAAACTGTATTGCACTGAATAAAAATATAATAATAAAAGACAAGCTGTTATTTTACAAGTTGCTTAGCAACCGTCACCTTGTTATTTTACACGGTTGCCAAGCAACCACAACATCCTCCGAGACAAGAGAAAAAAAAAATTGTAATTAAAATAAGCAAACATTCTTAAAAAATAATAATACAATCTAGGAACTTAAATCTAATTCTAAGGGGTACAAGCATTTAAGAGAACGGGTGTAAATTCCTTTAGTGGTCTTAACTTTAGCAGCTCTACAAACACCATCGATGCCTGTAAAAATCTCAACAATTACACCTAAAGGCCAAAAAACACGCTTTTCTGGTGTTTCTACCAACACAACGTCCCCCACTTTTCCGAACTTAAAACAATACTCCCGTCCCTTATGAACTAATAAACTTAAGTATTCCTTAATAAAACGCGACTTTAGATCTTCTCTAAGGTTTTGTAAATATCTTAGTCTAACATTTAAAGATTTCCCGTCCAAATGATTTAAATCAGCGACATCTGAACACGGAATAGGCTGTAAAAACATCCCAGGTGTTAAGGGTTGTGTTAAAATATCTACATTGTCGCTAATGTAAGTCAAGGGACGAGAATTAATAATAGACTCACATTCAGTTAAAAGTGTTTGGAATTCTAAAAGTGAGACTGAGGCCCTACCAAGAACGCGGCGAAGAAGTTCCTTGACCATTCGGATCATGCGCTCCCACCATCCTCCCCACCACGGACTAGCAGGTGCTATTAAGTGCCATTTGATTTTATATTGGCTTGACTTTTCCGCTATGACATCCCAATTAACTTTTAATAAATTTTTTGCCCCGACAAAGTTGGTGCCATTATCAGAGAAAATGTCGCGAACTCTCCCTCTTCGCGCAATAAAACGCCGAAGAGCTAACAAAAAATCATTTGTGGATAGACTTTCTACTACTTCCAAATGGATTGCTCTATAAACACCGCATGTAAATAGAACTAGCCATGCCTTAGTTCTGCATCTCAACACAAAAGGACCTGCCAAATCGATGCCGGTAGTTTCAAAAGGCTTGCTATCCGCTCTAGTGCGGGCGACTGGAAGAGGCGCCGGTGGCGTTTTATATGAACTTGATCTCTGTTTCTGACAAACTACGCATTTTTTGGATACCCTTTTTACAAGTAATCTGACACCAATAATCCATAAATTATCTCTTAAATTAGCTATTAATGTCTGTGTGCCTGCATGATAGAGTTGATTATGTTTTTCTATGACCAACCTTTCTACAATTGGGTGTTTTGACGGCAACAATATAGGATATTTATAGCAATGTGGAATGTGTTCTGAAAAAAGCTTTGTTTTAACCCTGATTATGCAATCACTATCTATGAAAGTACATAAATTACGATAGGTTTCGTTTTCTTTGAAGTACTCTTTTTGTATGCACAAGTACACAGCTTTCTCAGCGTTTTCAAACTCTTCTACAGTTAAGCTACAATATAAACGATTACAAACTTTTGAACGACAATTAAAACTAAATCTAAAATCCAAGCTACCATTCTTATTATTTTAGTGTATCTCGAAAAATATAATAAACTATTCGTAAAGTTAACCGACGTAAAGTTAAATAGTATCGTATCTCCACAAGACTTTTCTGTCACGGTTAGATTATCTACGGGAAACGGCCACTCCTTCATATTTAATTTAAGCCAACCGGGGCCTTCCCACCACCGTGAGCTTAGTAAGACTTCAGCATCGCAACCACGTGATGGAAGGTCTGCTGGATTAAACGAACCTGGGAGATGATACCAGTCTTGAATTTTTGTTTCTTTTCGTATCTCCCTAACTCGATTTTTAACAAAGACATTGTAGTTTCCATTGTTTTTGATCCATGACAACACTACCATCGAGTCTGACCAAAAATAACAAGTATGTTTCACGGCAAGAGCATCTCTTGTCTGTACATATAAACGAACAGCTAAAATAGCAGATAATAACTCAAGTCTAGGTATAGAAATGTCCGACAAGTTTTTGTTTGGTGAAACTCTCGATTTAGCCGTCAAAAGTTTTATGCATACCTTACCCTGAAATTCACTACGTAAATATAATGTGGCAGCATAAGCCTCCTTACTGGCATCACAGAAAGCATGAATTGTAAGATCACAACAATCAATATCGTCTATAGTGATACGTCGCGGAATACTAACGTGACTTAACGCGCCTAGCTTATTCGCCCATCTCATAAAATTTCTACTAATTATATCTGGTACCTTTTCATCCCAAGTAAGCTTGAGTGCGTGTACTTCTTTTAAAATTATTTTCGGTACAATCGAAACAGGACTAGTAAATCCTATCGGGTCGAAAACTTTATGTGCTAAGGAAAGTATTAATCTTTTAGTTACAATTTTGTCGTTAAACTGTAAAGAACTGGTATTAACAGACAACGTATCGAATTTAGTGTTCCACATCAAGCCTAACGTTGACACTATGGTTTCTTTTTCAGATGGACCAATAACCCAACCTCTCAGATCCATTTTGGCCATAGCCATAAGCTCTCTCGATTGCTCTATAAAATTTGTCGCTCCTAACTCTGTAGTACTAGTTAAGCAATTGTCAACATAAAACGATTGCTTTAATATGTTAGCTGTGCTCTTTAAGTGCTCGGGTATTTTGTCGCTTTCGAGATGATAAATAATAGTTGCGTTTAACAAAAACGGACTCGATGTAACTCCAAAAACGACACGGCAATGACGGTACGTAATTAACGACTGCCTATCCTTGTTAGCCCACCATAAAAACTGTAAATATTTACGATCAGTTTCAGTTAAGCTTATCTGTAGGAAAGCCTTTTTTATGTCAGCAGTAAGGCCCACAGATCGCATGCGAAAATTTATTAACAGTTTTGGTATTAATGAAAGTAAATTGATACCTTTCTCTAATGAATTGTTAATAGAATTGCCATTAAAGTCTTTCGCAGATGCGTCGAAAACTGGCCTAACCCGTGTGGTAAGGCTAGACTCTTTAATTACGGCATGATGGGGTAAAAAATGCCCACAGTCGTCCTCCTCTACCTGTTCTATGATACCGCAATCTAACCACTCCTTCAGAGAGGAGTCGTATTCGTTAAAGTTACCTGTACACAGAAGTCTTTTGGTTGTCGACTGCAGACGCTTTATGGCTAATTCCTTATTACTCAATAAATCATTATCCCCTCTCCATGGCAAGCGTACTTCGTAACGTCCATCAGTATTTATAGTCACCGTGTCTGAAAAATATCTCATTATTTCTCTTTCAACCACCTCACTGTTTTTAACCTGTGTCGGATCTTTTATACCGATACAGTCTAGGTCCCAAAGCTCCGCGATGTGTAAACTATTTATGGTCTGAGTGATGGTGGAAGCGCAAGCATTAATGGTAACGCCTTGTAAAACCCAGCCTAACTTTGTTCGCAAAGCAACTAAAGAATCATTCACCTGTACTATCTCTCCTGTGTAGAGAAAACCTGAGTGGTCAGCCCCTATCAACAGTCCTATTTGTGAACACTCATAATGGTTGTCATTTAAAATAATATTATGGTTAGCGAGCGTATTAAAAACCTTAGGATCATTTAAACTTGGCAAATAACCGCAGAGTTTGTCCTTGTCTAAGACGAGAATAATAAATTCGAACTTACCAGTAAAATCTTGCACACAAACTTTATAAACATTGTGCTTTGAAAGGGTAGATTCAATCCCGCCAAATAAACTATGCGTTAAGGACTCACTGCTTGTCGGTTTTAGTCCTAAAGATTTAGCGACATCTTTGACTATATATGAACGTTGAGCGCCGCTATCGAATAATGCTCGTACCTTTACAACTTTGCCGTTATAAACTAAATTTACAATTAATGTCTGTAACAAAGTAGAATTATTATTTTTATGTGATAACAAAACCTTTTGATTTGTATCCGAACTGCTTTGACATTCATCATGTTTCCTGGTACGGTCATCTTTTGATACATTCGCCATAACATTTGAGGTAGCAGATTGCTTGGTTATTAAATTAACCTCTGGACACATGATGTATGTATGCCTTTTCATACAATTTAGGCATTTCGGATAAAAGCGACACCTATTCGCAAAATGACCAACTTTCAAACAGATTAAACATGCTCTCTTTCCTTTTAAAAACTCTTTTTTCTGATCTAAAGTCATAGATTTCGTGCTAATACATTCAGAACTATTATGCGTGCTCTTCTCACACCAAATGCACTTCTTGTCATTCTGCTTTTGTTCGCAGGCTCCGCGGTTTAATGGCAGTTTTCTTTCTTGGTTAGTTGCAACACACGCTGCTGTCGGCTCTCGTGTCTTTGGAGGGTTATTAAAACCGTTCATTGCGAGCTGAATTTTTTCCTCGCAATCTACCTCTAGCTTGAGAAAATCCATTAGTTGTCCCAACAAATCTTTATTTGGTAGCTTCGGTGAACGTTCCCAGACTCGTAATATGCTCTCCGGTAGTGCTGATTCAACCAAAGGATAAAGAATGGCAGCATTTTTATCGGTTGTAACTCCTAACGATTCAAGTGCGCGTAACTGTGTGTTCAATTTGTCATATAAGGCACACAAATCCGATCCTTCCATATTATGTCTTTGTTGCAAGACCAGATCTAATAATTTCCGCACATATGTTTGTATAATAAGCTCATCCTTAGCAAAACGCGCTTTCAATTGCTCGATGGCGTTGTGATAATTGGCTCCACTAGGGGGAAAACTCTCCACTAAATCACGCGCTGGTGTTCCAGGTTCTGTAGCTTTAATCAAGTACTGGAACTTATCATCGTCATCAATACTTTTGTCGTCGTGAATCTTACGAAATTGGCCCCAGAAACCAATCCAATTTTCTACACGACCATCAAACTGACGTAATTCAATCGCTGGTAAACTAAATTTCCGTTTCGAATGTCCAGCCTCTTGTGATGATGTATGATTTTTGGCACATACCTTTAATAATTCTTTTAACTCATTCACCAAACGCTGGCACTCTATTTGGCGATCTAATGTGTTTTCGAAGTCCAAAAGGTCCATCATCTCTTCTTCAGGAAGATTGACGGCGTACAAAGTTTCCTGCAAACACTTATCGCTTTCTTTTAATGCGAGTCCAGCAGTAGTAAGGTTACTGACTAAACTTTCAATATGTGGTTTTTGAGCAGACTCCACATTTTGAAGAAAATTTTTTACCTTCATTACAGCAAAAGTTAATGCGCGTCGCTGTATTGTCCGTTGTTTTTTCGCAGCTTCTATCTTATCTGCATCGGTCGCCACTTGTTGGGGATCAGGTGCCATTGTTGCGGCCCTAATGATCCCACTTCAATAATTAATAAAATTGGTGAAATAAAATAAAATAAAATTCAGCACATAAAAAATAAAACTGTATTGCACTGAATAAAAATATAATAATAAAAGACAAGCTGTTATTTTACAAGTTGCTTAGCAACCGTCACCTTGTTATTTTACACGGTTGCCAAGCAACCACAACACCTATGTTTGCTATGATTATTTTTTAAGTTTTACACACTACAGATCAAGACTGAAATTGTAAAAGCGTTATTTTTAAACATGTTCTTTGAAAGCTTTAAGTTCATATTATTAAAAATGCGGAAATCCCTCCACCTAAATCAATTGTTTAGAATGTTTGAGTCGTTACTGTCCTAATCTTAGCCTGACATTTAGAATTAATAATTATTGGTAAGCTTATCAATATTCAAATAGTACTTAAATGTGCTTAATAAATTTCGTCAATAGCCCCATTTATCGATCGGGTAATTCGGAGCGTTGCGCCATTACTTTTAGCTACAAGGCCAAGATAAATATAACGTACATTATACCATCCACTTATTATTAACGGATAGATACATACCCGGCGAACTACGTTCTTTTCATGTGCCTTGAGAGGTGTCTAAAATAGGTCGGAATAATTTTCTCGCTGAGTACCTTAGTACTAAAGTAAGGTCTGTTCAATTTTATTAATGGAGTCGCTATACCACGCGCGGGTACAGCCAAAAGCTTATTTTTTTTTTCCATTTCTTCTCACCTGAATTGTCAAATTTCCACAGCCAATCGTGGGCTCTACTTGAAAGGTAGGAAGATTGAAAATTAATTGAACAGTTTCGATTGTTCTGGCTTTGTATATTGGTTCGTGGCACTTGTTGCTGCATCCATATGAATGAGCTTTCCCTTCTCCCAATATTCGCTTTCAGATGGTGACCTTCGGACTCCAAGCTGATTGGTTCGTAATGGCTTTTAAATTGTCGCCACATCCATAGTTTTGATTGCCTACATTGGTGTTGCGTACGGGTATTCAAATTTGGCTTTCAATTTATATTTATTTGTTTCTAATAAATGGAGTCAAATATTATATCCGAGCCAGGGTATTTCCGAAAATGTGTATCTGCCCTAAATAATTTGTTATGCCCGTTAAAAGTTATGACGTCACTATTGAAGGAATGTCAGTCTCGCCTAACGTATGAATTTTGACCATAGATGGTAGATACGGCGGCCTTGGTCACGGGTAGTCTAATCTCCCCGATAATTGTTATTATAATTATATTTGTCATGGAAACCAAGGGTTAAAACAGTGATGAGGAATGGGCAGTAGCGTTACTCTTATACCAGCTATAAATATACTGCGATTTGCGTGCCCGATAGATGGCAATAGGCTCGCCACTTGGCGAAACGTTGGTGTTAATACACCCCTGAGGTAGCCCTTTGGGGATAAAGGTGTGATTTACGTATGTAGGTATGTCAATGCTAGTGTAGTGACATTGTCACCACCCCAAATCTTTCCCGTGGGTGTTGTACAAGGCGCCAGTGATGAGGAATGGGCAGCAGCGTTCCTTTTATACCACCTAAAAATATACTGCGATTTACGTGCCCAATTGATGGTAATAGGCTCGCCACTTTCACATGGAACATAACCTTATTGGCGAACCTTGGGTGTTAATTCACCACTACCCTTCGTAGATAAAGGCGTCATTCATGTATGTATGTCAATGCTAATACAGATGTTTTTTGCAGGCTGGTGTTAATAGCCCTGGTGGTAGAAGTCCTGTATCCCGTGACCTGGCAGTGCCACTCGGAGGGATGGCAGGGGGGGTCCTTCGTGCGGCTCTACCTCTGCGGCACGTTGGCCCTGCAGGCAGTGCTAATGCTTCTCCTGGCTGGCCTCTCATACCAATCGTCCAGGGGCACCATCACTGATGTGGATGCGAGGAGACTGGTGTCACCTTTGCTGCTTTTTAAGTAAGTATTGTAAGCGTTTTATTGTTTCTTTGTAGTTTTTATTGTAGTAGTCCTTACTGGCACACGCGGAATTCAACTTATTAAATAAATATTTCTTACATTCACTTACATATATACCTGAGTGAACGTAGGAAATATGATGATGATAGTAGTATCATCTGACCCAAAGTAAGTAGCATGAGCTCTTGGGTTTGCTCCTAGTTGACGGACATTTAATATATAAATATTGAAAATATACTAAATAAACAACCATTAATTAACTCGAAAACATTGGTTATACAAACATTTGCCCCTACCAGGATTCGATCAACACTTCACCATTCGACCAAACAAGTCGGCGCAATATAAAACACTACTAATTTCTTTTCCTTTGTCCCATACATTTCCAATGAACAAGAGAGGAAATCGAATAAAATAATATACTCCCACGATATTTAAACTGTTTCAACGTAAGATGCTAGACTTTCGGAAAATAATACGGCCGCCTTGGTCGAATGCTCAGATTGCTGGGTATTGCCCAAGAGGTCCCGGGCTCGAATCCTGGTAGGGGCAAACTTTGTGATGACCTCAAATGTTTGTTTTCGAGTCATGGTTGTGTATCTGTTTATGTTGTATATTTTCAACATTTTATATTCATAATTATATTGAAAATATGTCTGTCATCTAGTATTCACAACACAAGTGCTTAGGCTACTTACTTTGGGCTAGATGATAGGTGTGAGTGTAAAAAAAAATACTTATTATTTATTATTATTATTATTTAATAATTGTTTCAATAGGAAATTACGCAGTTGATCCATCTTTTCAACCTTGCTTTAAATGTTCTAATTTTAAACACCTTACTATGTATTTCACTCTACATTACTTTGTAAACGTATCGCCTCAGTTGCAATAAAAATTATCGCTATTGCTCCTGCCCTTCCCCAGATTTCCTGAGGTCGGCGCATTATGTTAGCTCTTCCAATCCTTTTGATTCATATTGCCTGTCATCATCAAATGTACTAGTGATGAATGTATTGAAAAGTGATGGTAAGGACCATGTCAAGAGACAGTGAATGTAAAATGATTGGGATGATAATAATCCAACTCATACCTACTGCTTAAGGTTTTTGGTTCAGGTTTTGCAGCCGGTGGCCTGCCAGAACCCAACCCTCTTAGGGTATGCTGTTGTTGGGGGTTTGTCTTCCACCATTTGGGTACTCAGATATGCTTATTGGTGTACCTGGCAATGTTCCTTAGTCTTTTTTACGATGCTCTGCCCAGTTTTACGTCGATTCGCAAATAATTTGTGTTGTAGTTTATTTTCGGCGCTACCACACGAATAAATCTAGAAATCGGTATAAAAAAGGCCGCTTTAAAATATGTATCTTTCTACATGGATTTATATATCTCTTCTTACGACACCGCTCACATCTCCTTGGTGCCGTAAAAATGGTTGGAAACTGTTTTCTCTCTCCCATCACCACATTACCATAACACAATTTCATTTTACTACTGTTCGCACTCTATAGTCTCTCTGGAATCAATCTTCACTTCCCATACTATTTCCTGTTATGATCCGTGGTACCGGCTAATACTACTGCACTTGACCCTGGCTTTCAATCTTGAGCTTTTTGATGGATTACATAAACATCTTGTCAATTCGTGGCGCCGATACGCACACAGTTCCTTGACCGCTGTCTGTCCCACTGATATTTGACAGGGTATCAAATGTCACCTTTGCTTAATGCATATGTATGATAGATGGTGTGACTGAACCACATCACGATAACATCAAATTTTCGTGTGTAAATTTGTTTTTAAGCTCATCTCCTAGAGGACTTGACCGATATTTGGCCATCGATAATGATCAAAAGGCCCTGTCATAAAAAACTAGCCTAATCTAAGCAGTATGACAAATGTAATTTGGGAAGAAAACAGAAGATAATATAGGTACCATTTCCATGGAAAGAACAACAAATTCCTTTGAAATGCACCGAAGCGTTTTAAAATATTCGATTTCAAATTTCTAGACAAGTCTTCGACTTCGAGCTTCCTCTAATACCTATACAATGAAATAATATTATTTTCTTCCCAGAGTTCTGTTGGTGTTCCCGGAAATAGGACTCAACGTGATGGGCACAATGTGGATGTTCTGCGAAGTAATAGATTGCTCGGTAGAAGACAAATTCTCCAACATCGTTATACAAAGTAAGTTGAATATCTATTTATACTAAATGCACTGTATTATCCTTGTTACATCAAACGAAAACTTACTTAGTAACACAGTATATGACAGAAACAAAATAGTTGCCACCATAATTTAAACATTAGTTATTGACAACACGGTTTAAAACTAATGAAAATAAATTGCGTGCATTGCAGGCTGAATGTAGGTTGTAGGCCTTTCCCAAATGTTTTCTCAACCGGGTATTACGTTACGAGAACTGCGTACAACCTGTCACTGTAACGTCAATTTACCCGAAGTGGTAAGTAAGCCTCCAGGTCCATGATGATTGCCACTAAAACCTTTTCTTCCGAATCAATGTACTCTGTCCATTGCCAATTTAACCAATCTTTCTGGTTTTATTGTTGACTCTCTATACCTAATTCTGTTAATGTTAACGTAACAATCGTGTCTAAGCCGCTTTTCAATTGTGCAGCGTTTTAACACAGTTGACGTTACTGAAACATCAAATGTCAAATGCATAGCACTTGACCCTGGCTTTCAATCTTCGCAATAAATGACTACGCAAATGTACAGTCAACGGCTCTTCAGACTACCCAAAACTATTAATTTTCTTCCATCGATTGTCAACCTTATCTTGCTGGCATTAGAGCCAAAAGTCGACTGAGAAAACTTAACATTTTGTGGTAGTCTGACGTGCTGTTGTCTGTACATTAACATGAGCAGAATTAGGCGCCTATTAAATAAATAAATATCTCCATGTAAAGCTTTGGTCTCTTGATCGTAACGCACAACGCTGCGGTATGCGGCGTCGGACATAATCATCGTATCAAAAACTACTGGAGTGGTCTATTGTTCCGCCGCAGTATGCGTCTGCGGCCTGCGGCAAAGAGCAAACCCGCATACCGTATACCGCAGCGTTAAGCGTTACCAATCTAGAGACCAAAGCTTAAGGTGGGCCGATGCCCGATGATCTGACGGACGTCGCGAGAGGCCGCTAAATGGGAGTGGCCGATTGGGTGGGGATTCCTTGGAAGAGGCCTATGTCCTATAATTTGCGTCTCTCCGCCGAAATTGCGATGATGATTAATGAGACACTGAGCATACTTATTCATAACTCCCTGAACTCCGTCGTGTGACCCGTCTTTATAGTAAGTACTGTAAGTAGTGTCTTTATAGTCAAGTGTCAGATTTTCTTCAATACATACTATATAATATATAGTACATGTAGTATCATCGCTGTATAAAAGCACCAATTCGAATAATCTTTATACTCCGCTCCTAATTCCTAATAGAATATTTTGATGTCGTCCTCCAAATCTCTCATTCGCTAACTTGGATTAAGAACTTACATAATAATAATATGGATAGAACGTCACAGCAGCCTCGAGTGAAATATTAATAAGTCTTCGCTTTTTCGTATTTCCTTTTGACATCTAAATAATGTTCCAATTGTAATTTAAAAAAGCACACCCAAGCTTAACTAAGAGCACAGTAGGTATTTGAAAAATTACCTGCTTTGAATAAAATTTTTGGCTAGTGTGGCGCAGCCACCTGAGGTGCGGAAAACCTGGCTTTAAATCCCGCATTAGAACACATTTTTACAAAAAATTTCTGTTTAAAAATTGTTCTGACATATATATAATAATATTTGGAGCAACTCAACGATCGCCAAGAACGAACGAAGAAGTCTTTTCACTTCAAAACTTATCTTATCAAAACTTCAGTTGTAGTAAATATTAATGATCTTCGACGCAATAAAACAATGGTAGTGTAAATATTTCAATTACATAGTGGACCTAGCGCGCCATCTCTCAAACGCTACTATCTGGTGAACATTAGGTACCTATAATCACTGTCAGTGATGATTTCACTTTGCCCTTATTAACATTCTAATAGATTGAAGGCGTAATATAAAATATGTAATATAATTTAATAAGGAATGACTCTATAACAAATAGATCACACCAGAAAAATAAGAAATGAATTTAGTTTCGGCTACGAATTCCCTTTTGGTTTCCATTTCGCTTGACAAAACAAACAAAACGAAAACTTTGTAAGTTTCCTAGCCGTGGAATATTTTTATAAGTAGCTTATCGTGGATGCAATGTCGACGTCTACATTGTAAACACAATGAGAAACTACTGTACAGCAACATTGTGCAGTGGCTTGTAAATCTCTGATAACTAAGCTGCTTGAGGGTAACTATGTAAATAGAAAAATAGTTAGACTTTAGGGAATAAATAGGTTTGGTCGACCGATTCTTGGCAGCTTTAATTACAAAGTATCGTAATGAAGTTGACGAAAACACCATCCTCCTATAGTAGATATATTTTTACACATTACATTATTATTATTACACATTACTCATTGGGTTAGTTTCTATATATCATTATGGTGTACCTAAAAACACAAGTTTACTTACTCAGAACTGTGTTCATAATCTCTCTTAAGGCTGTAATGTTGGAGATATCCCGCCCGTAGTTTTCAAAGAGCTTAAGCGGTTCTAACCCAAACTATTATATACTAATTTATTTAAGTTTTTTAACATCATCATCACTATCAACCCTTCATTGTTCCCAATTGCTGGGGCACGGGCCTTCCCTAGGAAGAATATAGGCAGATTGGGCCATAACCCACCACGCTGGCCCAATGCAGGTTGATGGGTAAAAACGACTGCAGATGCAGTCGGGACAACGACTTAATGTGTCTTCCAAAGCACGGAAGAACTCGAGATAATTATTTATTTTTATAAAGGAATAGATCATCCATCCTCATGTCACCAGCTTTTTAATATCCCCACTGCTAGGACATACGCCTTCCCTATTGAATTAGAAGAATATATGTAAAATTTGCCATAACCTACTATGCTGGCTCAGTGCGAATTGGAATTAAATACCGCAGATGCAGTTGGGACCAACGGTTTTGTTTTCTGAACCACGAAGCAACACATGATAATAGATTTTTTTGGTCAGCAATCCAATTACCGACCTGAGCGAACATTGCTTAGTATACGCAATCACAGGCGAACGAGCTAACAGCGCCATCGAACTCCTTAAATTAGATACCTACTCAAAAACAAAGACGCAGCTGTTTGATTCTAGTTTCTCAAAGTAAATCGTTTTAGCTTGCCTACTCCGATAGGTGAATACCTGGAATTGAGATTAACCTTCAGAAGCGTTCTGTTTAAATGTAATTTACATTGTTTCAATAAGGCCGTCTATTCATTGGCAGTCCCAAACTGCTCCTCACCGTGGGACTTAACAGACTTGTAGATAAGTTTGTTTTAACGTTTCGACTAAGAATTTGATTTCAACCGTGTGTATTTCTAGGAATTCAATGCCTCTGCTTATTTAGAGATGTTGTCCAATTGTGGAGAAAAGGTATTTATAGAATTGTCAAAGTAGACTTGATTTATAAGTTGGTGTACATCTTGATTTAACTTAATATAAGTTGCTCTGTATTATAAATGGAAATGTCAATGAATATTATTTTAATCCCACTGATTAGCATTTGTGTTTTTTGCAAGAGTTGCGATAGTTATTAAAATAAAATGTCCATTGTCTTAAAATATTATAATTATTTGAAGTGTAAAATTCTGTATTACTACTTTTTAATTTATTTGTACCTACAGTACAAGTTCCCATTACGTGATTCAGGTATCGTGTCAGTTGCACTGTCATGATTTATTCATGAGAGTATTAAAATCAGATTAGTTATCAACTTAGCTGGCGGCTGGAGAAACAGGGCGAAGTTAAATCGAATTACGGCAGAGGCACCAGCATCCTCACGGCGGTAGCAAACTTACAATAAAGAATAAAATTCATCAATTTATTATGATGGTTTTTTTATTTATGATGGTATTGATGGTTCTACTAATAATTTAGAGTACATTTTTTTTCATTCATCATCTTCCTGCAAAGTTCCCAGTTTAATCACTCTCTCCGTTGATCGGTCTCTCGACATAGCCCTTTCCATCGCTAGTCTATACATTCTTTAATCACTGCATCTGTGGCACCTCTCCGGCACCAGACGTCATCACTCAAGGCAGTGATGATGTCTCACTGATACGAATGGAAGAGAAAACATACAACACCGACCCAAGATAAACTGGGAACAGGGAAGGAAGATGATGAATATTATTACCAATTCATTCAGTTACGTTTAATTTGAATGCCTTGGAATATCAAACCGGTTATGAAATTTCTATGGCTAGCATTTTTATTACTTAACCTAAGAAGCTTAGATCGCTTTATAGAAAAAGACTGCCAAAGTCGCTTCAAAGAAATACTGCTGTTGATAAAAGTAATAATTACTTAAATGAAATGAATTCTGTACTGGCTAATGAAATTGCTATATAACTATAAACAACATTGAACGAATAAGATCCATTGTGTTTGTGAAGAATCCATTGTGTGCACAAACTTGCCGTGTGACAGTGTAAGTGAAATATATAACTTTGGCCTTAGGACGATATCCAATTAGTGTTTACATGTTCTAGAATATGAACAGAGCTACCGGAGCCGAGCTCAACAATACGTGCGTCCCAGCAAAATAATTAACTTTGTGTTACATACACGCCGCAGTTCGTCGCAAAGTTGTAACATTGTTTTGTTTTCAATGCCGTTACAACAAGCTAACAATGTTCCGTGTGTGGTTGATATAATAAAATCAATAGCGCCTAAGTCGCATTGAACAATTTTCAAAAATGTCCATGTAGTCTTACAGTTTACTTGAAAACTTTATAAACCGTTCGGTGCTATGCAATGTATCAGGACTCATACAGATGAATTAGAAAAATAAATAAATCTTATTTGTGCACACAACGTAATTTCATTGTTATCTTCAGTTTTATATCAAAAGTCTGTGCATTGACCGCTGTATAGTGATTAAAACACGCGAGTTAAATGAAATGTGATGAGGGCAAGATGATGATGATAAATTACCAATGTAGCACTTAGGGAAGTTCAACATAATATAACGACACATTTATTCTTATAAAGCTCTAGTAACATTGCAGCCAATTCGTTAAAGATTATCCGTCTCTGATGTCTACATAATAGAGACTTATTTAAATCACTCCTGTTTAGGCTCATGCCAGGTAATAATGACAGTAATAACACCCACACAATTAAGTAACAGTACCCACATTTCTTTAGTAACGTACATCCACCACTAACTACTTGTGACTTAGCTTATAAATATATCAATGAGAACTATATCTATACAATCGTTTGATTGTTTTGCATACCATTTTTATAATAAGGAGCGCTGTAGCGGCGATTGTCTTAAGTAAGTCATGTTTGGCAGAAAGTTAATGAGAGCACAATAACGTCCTTTGACATGCTTATGATTGTCCGTTGGTTGCGACTGACTTTACATAATATGTTGGTTAGCATCCACCACCCCGCACTAGGCCTGCCTGTTGCATTTTCTTCTTTCCTGTTCTTACTTCCTTCTCCTTATAGAGGACTGAACGTTCTATCCATACCTACTCTTCTAACCCTTCACAGTTATCGTATCTTTAAAAAACGATCATGATCAAGATAAGACTGTCGTCTGTTTGTACTCACGTACAAAGTAAGTGATCGTAAATAAAATTCAAATTACCCTCGCCCCTTCCAAGTTACGGAGCGCGCTTCTGCGCGAGGATGCTTGTGTTTGACTCTTTAACTTTTATTGCTTTTGTTTAAAGGTCAAAATCTGTGAGCACTCTCTACAAAACGGGGCTATTACATTTGCTCATCGAACTTTAATGAGATTTGATAATTTTGCAATCTGTACTTTCATCAGCTCATTCAGAACTGAAAACGAAACATGGAACGAAAAATTTCCGAAAACAATTCTACCTTATGCCGTGTGGTGACGGCGGAGTAGAATACAATTGTCACCACCCCAAATCTCTCCCGTGGGTGTCGTACAAGGCGACTAAGGATAAATCAATGATGAGGAATGGGCAGCAGCGTTCCTCTTGTACCACCTAGCAATAGCAATGTACTGTGACTTTTGTGCCCGATAAATGGCAATAGGCTCGCCACCTATTACATGGGATCTCACATAATTGGCGAAACGTGGGTGCTAGTTCACCTCTGCCTACCTCTTCGGGGATATAGGCGTGATTTATGTATGTATATATGTAATTCTACCTTTTTATGGTAATGGTATTTCGTCAAAAGCTATAATATTACGTCTTAATCCTGAATTTTCTCCTGTCACTCGTAATTTTACTTCCTTCAAATTTGCGTGATTTTTATAAATATCCATAACATCCATAACATCCATCCATGTCTTAAGAAGTTTTCCTCTTACTCACCATTTGCTACTGCTTCCTCTTTTAGTCACTTTCATAGCATGTCTTTTCCTTTATTCGGATGTAAACAACATGCATACAAAATGAATAAATTTTACACAAATGTGACAAACAAATTTGTATAAACAAATGTTATTTAAGACCTATTTTCCTTTGTCCCCAGGTATAGTTCTGTTCAACTGGGTCCAATTAGCACTTACAGTTTTTGGCCTATTCATGGTGTTCGACCCATTGGGTTCTGTGCGGTATGGGGACATGCAAGACACACCAAACCAGGTCCGTCACCACAAGAAGGTCACAGGGCTGTGGTCAAGAAGATTCCGTTGGGCTTTCTGCTGGTTGAAACGGGACGAGCATGGGAAAGAAGCTTTTCAACAGGTCGCAGGTAAGAAATTATAAGGTAAGGCTGATTACCAAAAATCGCCTATACATACACACATAAAAAAATAAAAGAGCTCGCTAGCGCAGTGGCATAGCGCGTTTGGTCTGCGATTGCGGAAACTAAGCAATCGTTGCTAAGGCCTGTCATTAGATGGGTGACCAAAAATGTATTATCTCGAGTTCCTCCGTGCTTCGGAACGCACGTGAAGCCATTGGTCCCGGCTGCATCTGCAGTCGTGAATACCCTCCCACCCGCACGGAACCACCGTGGTGGGTTATGGCCCAATCTCCCTATATTCTTCCATCCATAGGGAACTAGGGAAGGCCCCAGGAGTGGGGACATCACTCTTTTTAAAATAATAAACAAAGCATCTATATTATATATTATAATCCGTAACTCTATATTCCTAGTTTCAATAAAATGATTCCATTGTCTTCTTGGGATTTTCTATCAATTATATCTCTCCAGGGTTAGAGATTAAATTTTTAATCAATTTAATCTCCAACCCTACCTCACACTGCCAAACCACGTAGATTATACTTACGTAGCGTGACAAGAATTGATGGAATATTATTTTAATTATTGTAAATTATACGTAGCGGTTTATTATGGTACCTATATTAAGTAAAATAAACCTTTATGCTCTTGTATATTCAACCAACCAACACACAGTACACTAACCAGCACAACGATGTAAACACTGTTAAACAATTATGGAAATGGCTATATGGCTCGAAGACGATGGAAAATAATAGGTATATTTATTAGAGCGTGATTCATCTCAACCAAATTTTTCTTGTCTGTAAATATAAAAAACGTGTTTCGTTTCGATGTCATTGTGATTGCGCAATATAATTGCTTTAGAATAAAAGCGTACATATACGCTTTTAGTTATAATAATATTTTTAAAATTAACTTTAATGAAGTCTCATCTTTGTCTGATTAGCTATTACTTAACGCGAGAGTATGCCCTGTGGTTATGGCAGTGAAGAATATAATTGTCAACACCAATTAATACCTCTCTAATTCTATACGATATAATTACAATTCACCGAGGAATGGGTTAGTAGCTTTCCTAAATCACCATCCAACAAAGTACTGCGATTAAAATTACTGCCATCCCAAGCACTGAGGAACTAGAGATAATAAATTTTTGTCACCCATCCATTGCCCGGCCTTAGTGAACTTTGCTTAGTTTACGCAATCGCTAGCCCAGCGCGCTATTGTTATGTCTTGACTGGCTATTGCTATGTACTTACATACATACATAAATCACGCCCATATCCCCGAAGGGGTAGGCAGAGGTGAATTCTCACCCGCGTTTCGCCAATTATGTTAAGTCCCATGTAATAGGTGGCGAGCCTATTGCCATTTATCGGGCACAAAAGTCGCAGTACATTGTCAGGACGGTAGTATAAGAGGAACGCTGCTGCCCATTTCTCATCACTGATTTATCCTTAGTCGCCTTGTACGACACCCACGGGAGAGATTTGGGATGGTGACAATTGTATTCTACTCTGCCGTCACCACACGGCTGTTATGTACTTGACTGGTTATTGTTATGTTACAGCCTTATTGAGCGCCCTGTTCCGCTCCACGGACCTGGTGCCCTCCGACGTGGTGGCGGGCTGCGTGCTCCTCAGGGTCAGGCAGAAGCGCGAGACGAGAGAGATGAGGCGGATCCAGATGTTGAACGACGAGGAGCCCATATACACGACAGACGTGAACAAAATATTCTCCGAAACACCGCCCTGGATGAACTTGGATGACGCGCTGCACTACCTCAGGCTGTCCATCGCGGCGTACGGGTGGCCCTACGTTCTGTACAGGCACTGTTTCACCGGCTTCTGCAAATTGGCGCGACATCTCACTTGCTGTTGTTGTCGGTGAGTGGTGGGAATTTAAATTACAAACAAAGAACGGAATAAGAAAGGAAAAACGTTTACTGAGACATCATACTAATTAAATACAAGGTCTCAAAAGGTCCCAGCTCAGCATATTGCCAGCCTAAGAAAAATACAAATGAGGAATGGCCAGCAGCGTGTACTGCAACTTTTGTGCTCGATAAATGGCAATATGCTCGCCACCTATTACATGGGACCTAACATAATTGGCGAAACATGGGTGCTAGTTCACCTCTGCCTACCCCTTCGGGGATATAGGCGTGATTTATGTATGTATGTATGTAAGAAGTACGTAAGAGGGAGTCTGAAAGTAGCGCCAGTAACAGAGAAGATGAAAGGGAGCCGTTTAGCTCGGTATGGACATGTTATGAGACGTGATGCCATGAATGTGAGTAAGAAAGTTATGGACATGAATGTTGATGGATGTCGAAGTAGAGGAAGACCACTGAAAAGATGGATGGATTGTGTGAGGTGTGATATAAAGGTGATGGATGTGAATGAGGAGATGACGAGTGACAGAAGAGAATGGAAAAAGAGGACATACTGCGCCGACCCCAAATAGGATGGGACAAGGGCAAGGGCGATGATGATGTGTGTAAGAAAAATACAAACATACATACATAATATATAATTACTTGATTGAAAAATATACATGCCTGATTTATACATACTCTGCTTAATAATACTTTGGAATGATAAATATCGAAGATTATGAATGAATGAATGATAATTCTTTATTGCACAAATACACAAGAAAGAAAATAACATGGAAAAATGGCAGTCCTATTGCTTTGGTCTCAATTTCTGCATTAATGTTTGTTATTCATTTATTTTTTTATAATTATAATATAATGTGATTGTTCTACTACCATTATATAAATATAAAAAACATTAGTACAAAGAAAGAACAAAAAAGTTTAGCCGAGTCATAAATTTTTCCAGCATTTCATTTTCTAATATCAAATGATTGATCGGTATCCACGCATTTTCACTCCGTGTTAAAATTAACATCGCATTAAGCGTTTGTACTGCCAAAACGGGCGTAAAATCAATACTTTCCCATGGGTCTCATTGTCCGTTCCATGATGGGGGCATATGGAAATTGTGTTCCCATCTGTCCCATTGGTGGTAGATGTCTGATCATCACCAGCCCTTTTAACGTCCCCACTGCTGGGGCACGGGCCTTCCCTATGGATGTAAGAATATAGGGCGATTGGGCCATAATTCACCACGCTGGCTCAGTGCGGGTTGGTGGGTATTAAGATGCATCCGGGACCAACGGTTTAACGTGCCTTACGAAGCACGGAGGAACGCGAGATAATAAATTTTTGGTCACCCATCCTTACCGGCCTTAGCGAAATTGCTTAGTTTACGCAATCGCAGGCCAAGCGCGCTATGCCACTGCGCTAGCGACCTCCTAGAGGTAGATGTGTGTTAATGTAAAACACAAGAGTATCCACGGCAACATTGTGTGGGCCACCTAGTGTCCTAAACAATTTTCAACCCTACACAATTATATAAGACTTGGTACCATTGACTTTCCGTTTTCTGATAAAGCACAGTTTGACCCAAATCCGTATATCCACATTGGGCTGTTAACCCACTAAATAAACCACTTGAATGTTAACGGTTACTGCCTTACGATAAACGCACAACAAACCTTCGGGGAACTTAACACGCGTCGTAGGATTGTTTTAGTACCAGCCATTTTGGAAATATCCCAATAGTATTGTTAGACTTTATGTTAATGTATTTGACATTAGTATTATGACAAATATATTTACCTCTTAAAACTTGTCTGCTTATATTTATGAGTGGGTATTTTAAGTCTACAAATTAAAGAAAACTATTAATAGAATTGAAAATATATGTCTTATCTTGTAGATTTGAAAATTGTTAATGAAGGAATACTGTTTTTCAAATGAATTCAGCTAACACTAATTTAGGCACTTTCTAAATTAGATTAAAATAAACAGTTAATTTTAACCTAGACTAAACTAGACCACCCCGCTGTGTAAAAACCTACGCAGTTATAGCATATGTCAAAATTATTATAATCATTACAGAATTATTACACCCATGACCTTTGCTTAGGTAATGCTACAATACTCTCAAAACGTCCACTTCCGCTACTGTTCCGCGGCATACGTTACACAAAGCGTAATAATTTACAGCGATACTGACGAATACTTTCCCGCGAAGCACTTGAAAATACTCTGTAATAGCCTCTTACATAAACAACTAATCCAATTTCAGCAATTCCGGATGTTCGTGTGGATGTTTAAGTCGAAGCATTAATTACTTACAGTATGTTACGCATTGTTGTTACCGGTGAGATAACTGCTGTTAACAATTCAAGTGAAGCAATAGAAAACAAGTCAAAGTATTCTGGAGAACACAAATTAAAATGAAGAGCAACTCGAAAAAATAAAATTTTCCGATCAAAATGAAAATCGGCCTGCGTTAACAATGCAATGTTCGCTAAGGCCGGTCATTTGATAGGTGACCAAAATTATATAATCTCGAGTTGACATGCACGTTGAGCCGTTAGTCCCGGCTGCATCAGCAGTCGTTCATACCCACTAATCCGCGCTGGGCCAACGTGGTGTGTTATGAGCCATTCTGCATAAATTCTTCCAATAATAGGGAAGACCTGTGCCCCAGCAGTGAGGACTTTAAAGAGCTGGTGATGATGATGATGAAATACAAAACACAACGCATCGCCTTTTAAAGTTAAACACGTTGGTGTTTAACTTTAAAACGATGATATAGATAAAAAATAAGGTACTGTTTTTGCACGTGTACGCTTGTTCACGCCTTGCAAGCAACGTATTTCTTACTTTTTTCTTCAATAATATTGCAATATTATCAGCAAAACGAACAATTTACATACAAAGTGTAAACTGTTAAGTGCTGTTTACGAATTCATGCGTCATAGCTCGACGTCATGTTCACCTTTGAATTTGTGAGGTAAAAGGATAAAAATGGTAGTACATCAATCCATTATATTTTAATAAATAAAAATATTTTAAAAATAAATATTATTTTCTATATTCTTTATTCATTCTGTAGTTGCTGGGTGACGGTTGCATCTACGACCCTCACGCAATAGCAGCAGAATAGTCATCAGCATACCTTAACGTACAATCTTACAAGCTTAACGTGCAGTCCCCAGCATGTCTGACTATAAAAAACTGTTAACAATTATCTCCAATCAAGTATCAACCTGTGCCCGATAAATGGCAATAGGCTCGCCACCACATAACAGCTAATATTATTGGCGAAATCCTGGGTGCTAGTTCACGTCTCCCTACCTCTTCGGGGATATAGGCGTGATTTATGTATGTATGTATATTGACACTTACGTCAACCTGAATCTTTTTCCGTAAAGAACAAAGTCGATAGGAAAAATTCCGGTATGGTGTATTGGTCGCTATGGGGAGCGAATGGCTTAATAAAGTCGGGCCGATATGAATGGAAGGGGCAACATACTGCGCCGACACATATAAACTGGGTAGGAAGATTATGATGGTTACTGATGTTCAAGATTTTGTTACAGGCCGAAGAACTCAATAGTGACAGATGACAACTGCTGCCTGTGTAACTTCGCCGGCGTTAAATACATGTCCAAAATGACCGCTGACGACATCATCTTCGCTTCGTTTAACAACCGAGTTTTTGAGGTTTGTACCATTTAATTTCTCTATTTGAAAAAGGGCGTAAGACTTAACTAGTGTCGCTCACTCAATGGATTCCTTTTAAAATCGAAGTTGTTTTGTCTTATTTTCAATGTGAACGGCCGCAGGAGGCAGCAGCCCTCATAGCACGGGACGTGGAGATAATCTCCTCGGGGAAAAGAAACACAAAAAGAAAATCCCCACTCTCTAATGAGCCGGGGACGGTCAATCGTTCATTTTCTGTGTGTTCATTCTGTTGCTACGTCAAACAGATATTTCTTATGTCTGTTTGATTTGTTTGACATAAAAATGATTTGTTTTACCTAGCAACATAATGAAATACACAGAAAATGAACGAGCTTGACGAGATGCGGATTGCCCGACTCCGAGGCCCATAACTCCCAATAGAGCTCGAGACAAAACACTGTCAAGTGGTGGAGAGAGATTTTGTCCACGTCCCGTGGTAGACCTACTGAGTGACGCGCACGTTCTACTAACGCCAAGTGCGATTCCGGCTTTAGTTCAATTTACAATTGATTGTTAGAAGCAATTTAGACAATACACAACGCATGTAACTATGCGTTTATGCGCGATTATTATAATATTATAAATTATGCGTTTGGTGTTTGAATATTTCATAAAATCTGACCTATGCTAATTGTCTATAATATATTTCTAGCATGAATGTCATGCAAATAAAAGTATATAAAATCATACACAAACTTAACAGAATTCAAAATTGGCTTAAAGATAAAATTTTATGACACGATAAATGTTGTCGAATTAACTGTCTTTAACGAAACTTCGGAAACGGTCGTGATGAAAAAGAAAACTTGTGACAAAAAAAAACACACGAATCTTCTATCGTAATGCAGGGAATTGTTATTGAATCTCCTTAAAAGTAAGCCATAATATTAATAATGAAAAAGGCCGAATGTTTCAAGCGCCAAGTTCGAGGTCTATTAGAAAAAATATTCTCAAGTTTCTTGAAGCTGTCTAATCAGAATAACCCTTCAAAATAAGATTTTCCTCGTATAATTCTCAGTATTTGAGTTACTTTACTCATTTTACTGTCGTGTTGAATAAAAATACTGTAAAGATGACTAACCTGATTTCCATAACTCAAGGTTTTGTTCTGTTCTTTAAATCAATTCTAGCCAGAAAAATTACATTTACACATTTAATTTGATGTTCAAAAAAAACAATAATAATCAATTTATGAAATAAAACTACAACATAGAACGTCGTAATTTTTATTCCAGCCAAAACGTTATGTTAAAAATAGTTTTATTTCCAAAAAAAATTGAACATTTCACGTCACGTTTTCTGATTCGATTCGATGACGTTAGTAACATTGACCCGGTAGTTTTTTATCTCTAAATTTATTCAAAACACTAACGGTAATTAGAAACGTGTTAATAAATTGCAAAATCTTGTGTGCAGTGCAAATAAATCATCCGACAAAACCATTTAAAATATTAACTACACCGCGGACCCGAATAAAATGGAAAACCGCCTGTGTTTTATGTTATTAAAGTAATCCCCGCTGAGAGCATAAAAGTCCACATAAGACTTTATTATTTATTCCTACGATTCACTGAGGAGTTTCTCGGCGGCATTGAATTTTTAATAACCTCTTTGCATTATGTAATTATTCATTTTCTTTTCCTCTTTTGTGAACTTTTGAGAAACTTTGTAGTTGTGTGTAATCTTCGTAAATATTGCTGACGTATGGATTAATTCATTTTTTTAAAAAACACAGTGCATTGCTGTGATGTAATCACGTACAAATTATGTTACATGCGAGCAGCCTGCAGAATTCAATATAATAGTTTCATAAACATAATTATCGAATTTAAACGTCTACATATTTCAAAATTACGTTTTGACAGGTATACTATAAGGATGACAGCTGTCAAAATAGTCATAATGCGTGTCGCTAATTTAAATGTTCTTGCGCTGCAATTTCGTTATTTACCTCAAGTTTCTCGATGCTTCGATAGGCGCGTTAGGGCTCCACATCTATCTACAGAAAAGTCTTTGTAAGGCCATATTTACAAAATTTTACTTTAGTCCATCAAACTAGGGAATAATGTTTTAATTAAGATGGTAACTGTTCGGCCACTACTTTAACAATACTCTACCTAAACACTTCTAAGTGTTACCATATAAAGTTTGCCAGGAAACGAATTAGGTATGTCACTGAGTACTCCATAGCTGCGGGCCTAGCACGGAGCCGTGGACAAGTCTCTCTCCACCACATGACAGTGTTTTGTCTCGGGATTTAGTTGAAGTTAGAGCGACAGGAAAATATTTTTTTCATCCCACCATCTCGGAAAAAGCGTTTTTGCTCTTCGATATCTGAGTGCAAAAGCCGTTTTTATCCTCTAGAGGTTAAAGTAAATTTGAATTTAGAACATCGTGTGCAATGAGTTTGTGAATTCAAAACATCATTATACCTATTTATTTCTACCTCCATGGTGCCGAAATTATCATGCAACCTATTTTAATTTGTTAAAAACTCAGACTCGGAACCTTCGTGGTGTACTTTTTTTGTAATTTGCTTGCGCGCGCCATTTTCTTTTCACGCCATAAATTTGTTAAAACCTTGGAGTTCCGTGACGGTCAATCAGCTTGGCTTCAATGTTGCTTTAAACATTTTGATCGTCTACAACGCTTGCTGGATGCTTGAGTCAAGCATTTAAAAGCTTTTTAGGTCTGTTTGGTTTGTTTACGCTAGCAACGGAACCAAAACATACAGAAAATCAACGTGCTTGACTCAAGCTGATTGTCCGTCTTGGAACTCCATTAGGGACGGTAATTTTTATTAGGTACTTACAGGTGTGTCTGGATGAATGTTGCGGGTGTGGCTGGGTGGATGGGTGGCTGTTGGAGGTGTGTCTGGGTGATTGGGTGTGTCTGGGTGAATGGGTGTTTTGAGGGTGTGTCTCGGTGAATGGGTGTTTTGTGGGTGTGTCTGGGTGAATGGGTTTTTGTGGGTGTGTCTGAATGGATGGGTGAGTATTGTGGGTGTTTCTGGGTGATTGGGTGTTTTTTTTGGGTGTGATTAGGTGTTTGTGGGTGTTTCTGGGTGATTGAGTGTTTTTTGGGTGTGATTGGGTATTTTGTAGGTGTTTCTGGGTGAATGGGTGTTTTGTGGGTGTTTCTGGGTTAATCGGTGTTTTGTGGGTGTTTCTGGGTGAATGGGTGTTTTGTGGGTGTTTCTGGGTGAATGGGTGTTTTGTGGGTGTTTCTGGGTGAATGGGTGTTTTGTGGGTGTTTCTGGGTGAATGGGTGTTTTGTGGGCGTTTCTGGGTCAATGGGTGTTTTGTGGGTGTTTCTTGGTGAATGGGTGTTTTTTAGGTGTTTCTGGGTCAATGGGTGTTTTGTGGGTGTTTCTGGGTAAATGGGTGCTTTGTGGGTGTTTCTGGGTGAATGGGTGTTTTGTGGGTGTTTCTGGGTTAATCGGTGTTTTGTGGGTGTTTCTGGGTGAATGGGTGTTTTGTGGGTGTTTCTGGGTTAATCGGTGTTTTGTGGGTGTTTCTGGGTGAATGGGTGTTTTGTGGGTGTTTCTGGGTGAATGGGTGTTTTGTGGGTGTTTCTGGGTGAATGGGTGTTTTGTGGGCGTTTCTGGGTGAATGGGTGTTTTGTGGGTGTTTCTTGGTGAATGGGTGTTTTTTAGGTGTTTCTGGGTAAATGGGTGCTTTGTGGGTGTTTCTGGGTAAATGGGTGCTTTGTGGGTGTTTCTGGGTGAATAGGTGTTTTGTGGGTGTTTCTGGGTTAATCGGTGTTTTGTGGGTGTTTCTGGGTGAATGGGTGTTTTGTGGGTGTTTCTGGGTGAAAGGGTGTTTTGTGGGTGTTTCTAGGTGAATGGGTGTTTTGTGGGTGTTTCTGGGTGAATGAGTATTTTGTGTGTGTTTCTGGGCGAATGGGTGTTTTTTTGGGTGTTTTTGGATAAATGGGTGTTTTGGGGGTGTTTCTGGGTGAATGGGTGTTTTGTGGGTTTTTCTGGGTGAATGGGTGTTTTATGGGTGTTTCTGGGTGAATGGGTGTTTTTTGGGTGTGTCTGAGTGGATGGGTGTGTATTGCGGGTGTGAATGTTGTGGGTGTTTCTGGGTGGGTGTTGAGAGTGTGTTTGGGTTAATGGGAGGGTGTTGTGGAAGTTTCTGGGTGAAAACAGAAACTGTTGTGATTGTATTTTTTTTTGTATTTTGCAATTTCCTCGTTGGGGGGGATGAAAAGTTACGTGTTGCACTCGAGTGCAAAGATTTTTCACCTTGTGCTCTTTTGATTCCCTCGCTATCGCTCAGGATTCTAATTTTTGAATCACTCGCTACGCTCGTGATTCAATTTTAGAATCCTTCGCTAGCTCGGTCATCAAAATTGAGCACGCGGTTAAAAAACAACTTTGCACTCACGTACAACAAATAACTATTGTCCCCCGAAAGAGATGTGTCCACGTCCCGTGCTACGGGGGCTGGAGAAAAACTTGTTGAAGTCACTTCCGTCAGAGATCTTGGAGTTATCTTTGATAGTCGATTGCGGTTCATTGATCACATAGATAAAATTACAAAGGAGGCCAATAAATCACATACATACATACATAATTCACGCCAATATCCCCGAAGGGGTAGGCAGAGGTGAACTAGCACCCACGCTTCGCCAATTAGGCTAGGTCCCATGTAATAGGTATATATATATATATATAGTTATGTTCCATGTAATAGGTGGCGAGCCTATTGCCATTTATCGGGCACAAAAGTCGCAGTACTTTGCTAGTTGGTAGGTATAAGAGGAATGCTGCTGCCCATTCCTCATCACTGATTTATCCTTAGTCGCCTTCTACGACACCCACGGGAGAGGTTTGGGGTGGTGACAATTGTATTCTACTCTGCCGTCACCACACGGCCAAGTTCAGTAATTCTGCTTTTAATATTTATGTCAGAAGCAAGCTCGAATACTGCAGTACTGTCTGGTGCCCAGACTATCATATACACATAAATCGAATAGAGAGGGTACAAAAGAAACTAGTCCGTAACCTAACCTACCGCTTCAAAGCACCAAGAATATTAAAGTCTTACTATGAAAGACTGAATTATTTTCGTCAAATAAAGCGGTTTCACGCTTTATTTGCGCCGTAGTCACTTGGATATGTCTTACTTGCTTATTAACAACAAAATTGACAGTCTTTTGTTGATTAATGATCTTACTTATAACTTCCCTTCAAGAGTACCGAGATACCCCCTGTCGTCTATTTAAAAATAAATTCTGTAGTACAAGATTGGGTCGCAGCTCACCGGTTGTTCGCTAGGCTCGTCTGTACAATGACAAGATTAAAAATTACCGGATCTTGATATCAAAATCCTTACAAAGTCTTTATAAATTTATGTAAACGATTAAAACTCACGTACCTATATTTATATTCTTCATCTGTGTTGTATTTTCTATCTTTTATATTAATTTATTTTAACACGATTCTATTATAGTATCTAATTAATGTAACGCATGCTGTGATTACCTGTAAGTGTAAGTGCAGTTAGCTTAATACAATCAATTTGTGAACTTTCTCTCTGTTTTTATATTGCTGTAACTTATGTTGGTGATCCTTTTATAAATAAATAAATAAATCTGCGTTTAATAGTTGATATATCCCTGCATTCTTCCACCTATAGGAAAAGTGTGTGCCCCAGCAAAAGGATATTGATTTTTTTTGATGACCATGACGAATTACCGTGAAATGAAAGGCTAAAAAAACGTATTAAATAAACTAGGAAACTTTTACAGTGCCAACGTTACCTTTATTATCACCTCTGTGTGCCCATAACCTAGATCTTTATATTCATGGGTTCTATATTAAGCTGTAAAACACGTGAAACATGAGTAAAATTTAGGGTTCTACCCGCTGTATTTAGCATATAATGGCACATTTATTTCAAAGGTACAGTCGGCAACAAAAGTCTTTTCCGATTTGAAAATTAATATGCATAAACATTGCTACCGGTTAAACTCCTAACTCAGACACATACATACATAATTCACGCCTATATCCCCGAAGGGGTAGGCAGAGGTGAACTAGCACCCACGCTGCGCCAATTATGCTAGGTCCCATTTATCGGGCACAAAAGTCGCAGTACTTTGCTAAGTGGTAGGTATAAGAGGAACGCTGCTGCCCATTCCTCATCACTGGTTTATCCTTAGTCGCCTTGTACGACACCCACGGGAGAGATTTGGGGTGGTGACAATTGTATTCTACTCTGCCGTCACCACGCGAAACTCAGACACGCTACATGGATATACGTTAATTTTGAAAATATCAATGACTTTTTTTTATTAAATATTTACTAAACGGTTTAGTTGGGCATAGGTATGCATTCTCTCTAAACTAACCGGCCTTACCAGGTCGTGACCTTACCAGGTCGTCGATCCACCATGTAGGGCTGCGTCTGGTGTATGGCCGCCATTCTAAAAATTTTCTCCCTAACGGTCATCAGTCCCCCTCGTAATGTGTCCTGCGCACTGCCACTTAAGGTAATAAGATCCACCATGTAGGGCTGCGTAATAATATTTCTTTGGGCTAATCCAGTGACCAGTTCTCAGCATTACTGATATGATCAAATAGGGAAACGCCGAGTTTAACTCCTCCATTGCTCTTTGTGTGACTTTGAGCCTTCCTTCTTTATGGACCTCATTAGTAAGCAAAAATGTGTGATGAATGACAAATTTTCCTCTTCCATTCTTATCGGTCAGACATCGTTAAGCCATACACTTCTTGATTCCTATGATCCATTACACAGGAAAGGTACTAATGATGAATGAATGTATACAAAAGTGATGGAAAGATTGACATACTGGTCAAGGCTGCCCGACACCAACCCTTTTTAAGTATGAAAAAAACTGTTTTATCGAATGGTATATTAAATATCACTTCTGTAGCTGTCTGTACCTCCATGTTTTCGTACGTTAACTTGAGTTACGCTCCACATCTCACGTTGGTTTAATTACACTACCTTCACACATTCTTCAAACTGAGACAAAGCAATATTTCAGATGAAAATTTTTAAAGCTAACCTTAACCAAGTCGTGTACTTTGGTGAGGTTGGATGTACAAAAATGGTCGCCATTGTTTTTTATTTTACACTACAATAACCCAGAATAGACTAATACAATAACCAGAATAGAATAACCCAGAACAAATAGATCCCAAAATATTTGCAGGGGACTGATACACACTGACACCGATTTTTTTTCTTTTCTTTTCTTAAATGTAGGGAAGGCAAAGCAGCCATGTCTTTATTGTATATTTTATCTGTAGTCTTATGAAATAATGAGTGGTTGAAATATATGAATGAAATGAATTTTTCGTTAAAATATGGGTGTCACATATTTTAACGCATCTAGGCAGTGCTTGGCGCAAATTAAATGGTAACAGAGTTCATGATGGTGAGTGATGAGGTGGACAAAACCACTTTTTACTGTGGTTTTTACCACAACATCAAACACATCACAAGACACATTTTCAATGATTCTGCATAATTGCACATCAACACGGATGCTTGTGCATCAAAATAACACCACTTTCACTGCACAAAATCCACTCTGAAACAATTTTTGAATTAGCGAAAATAAATCTGACTGACACCACGAAACGCGCCAAACACTCAATCTCAGGGGACTGATACACACTGGCACCGATTTTTTTTAAAGCTTCGCCTATACAATTCCATTCACAGAGTGTTTAGGTAACTTCACATTAAAAAGGTGGACTTTTTATTGTATAACCCTATGCCCGCGGGGGGGTAAAGCGTTGCGAAGCGTCGACGGGTTCAAAAAACATACGAGGACATTTTCTTCTTTGTCTTTGGCCCTTTGTCGCCGGCGATACATAGGTACTTTGAAAGAACTTTTCTCGATTTCTGTAGTACATTTTTCCCTTTCAATTTACTTTTTCGTAGCGTCCTTTTGTTGGAATAAGCATACCAACATTTTGAAAAGCACATTTGTCCCTATCCTATATGGAGATGACTTGATCTGTCCTTTGTCCTACATTGCCATCCTCTCATTGATTTATGTTTTTTCTCCTACATTACCATACTCTCCTTTTGCACTACAATCATAAATCACGCCTGTTTATACCAGGAAGGGTATACAGAAGTGAATTAACACCGACGTTTCGCCGATCATGTTAGGTCCCATGTAATATGGTACGAGGCTGCCATCTATCAGGCACATAAATTGCAGTAATGCTAGATGCTTTTAGAGAAACACTGCTGGCCATTATTCATTGTGGTTTACGCTTAGTCGCCTTGAATGAAACCCATGAAGAGATGGGGTGTGGTGAAAAAAGTGTTTACTGAGCCATTGTTTTCTTCTCTTTTCAGTTACCATTCTGCGTGATAGCTGACCATGAACGCGAAAGCATTGTGGTAGCGGTGCGGGGCTCCATTTCCCTCCGCGACATATTCACTGACTTCACTGCCGGGTCAGAAAAATTTGAGGCTGATGGTGAGGAAATAAAAATATTAAGATCAAATTCAATCGTGTCGAGTCCCACTTCCCAACTGACACTCGTCTATTGCCAAAGATGTAGACAGAAAGAGATTTGTGGTTAGAAAAAGTTTGAAAAATTTTCTAACCTTTTTCAAAAGTTTTTTAACTTTTTCTGACCACTTATTTCTCTGTGATAATTTTTATAACATTTATATTATAAAAATCAGAACAATAATGTCGACAGAAGCTTAAAATGTTTTAAAACCTAAAAATTAAAAAATATATATGATCTAATGAGTACCTACATTGTTAAATATTGTACAAAATATGCCTGATACTCAATACATTTCCCCTCATAATATGTCATGCTTTCACAGGACTACCGGAGGACACAGCAGCCCACAAGGGTATGTCGATGGGCGCAGCCAAAATGCTAAAGCGATTGCTACCTGTCCTCGATCGGGCCTTCCAACAGTTCCCGCACTATGATCTAGTACTGACAGGTAGGGGGTATTTTATATTACTCTTTTTTTACATCATACTATGTATTCATAAGCCTTACAAAGCCTTAAACACATCAAAATTTAAGATTTTACCGCTTTATCTTTGCCTCAACACCAATTAATGAAAGAAGAGTAAAATGCAAAAAAAAACTATAACAGGCTCGTAGTAAGTAGTCGTTAAAGCTGCTACGATGTAGCGTCATCTACGGCTATGTGTTATGCTACGAATGAAATTCATAAGGCTATAGGTACTGCAAGTCGCATTTCTTTTGTGTAAGAAATGTTTGTTTGTCATCATCATTTCCATGATATGTAGTAGAATAGTGGCGATATGAACGTTTTTTTTTTTATTTGCAGGTCATAGCTTGGGAGCAGGAGTAGCAGTGTTGGTAGCGTTAAAACTGAGGCCGCGCTATCCACACCTTAAAGTGTTCGCGTTTTCAACACCAGGTAAACAGCACATATAGTTCTGTCTATTTGTTTTAAAATCACTTATTATAAGAGGCATCATCTTACTGCCATGTTCTCTGTTAATCTAGGTTGATCGCAATATATTTCCCCTTTCATTCATATCGGTCTTCGTCATCAATACATCAATCCATTTTGATTCATATCATATCACACCGGAAAGGTGCACATTTAAAAAAACTACCTCGTACTAATTCTAATTTTTCAATCAATTTTGTAGTAATTTAAAGAAGTAGGTATCGAAAGTGTTGGTAAAATTTTTGCCAATGAGTTTTAAGACGAAGAAGAATTCAAATTTTAATTTTATGAGAGTTCGTATTATAAAACCTTTCTCCGATAAAGTGTGTGGTATCGAAAAAAAATGCAGTCGAATAGTTAACCGGTGAAGTTGGTTAAAAACTTTACAAAAGATATGTATAGATTTTCACTGCGCAACAAACAAATTATACATGTTTAATTATAAACTGCTTTCTAGAATGAAGTTCCATAAGATACTGACTGGAATTTTAAAATTGAAACATATCGGAATAGGAGTAAAAAATAGATAGTTTTAGACTCGAAATGTATTTTTTGTGAATGATATTACATACCTATTTGAGACAGAAGAAAAAGAGATAATATTTGACAATCGTTATTGATGCTAATCTATTGTACAGTTGCAAATAGTATAAAACCATAAAATTTTTCTTACAGCTGGTCTCATAAGCCGGGAAGCTGCTCGATACACAGAAAGCTTCGTGATGACGGTGGGCGTGGGTGACGATCTCGTCATGAGGCTCAGCGTACACAGCATAGAGAACCTTCGTACCAAAGTCATACAAACCATACATGCTACCAAACTACCGAAGGTAAGTTATAATTAGAGGCAGATATTTCCTTGGCAACTATTGAGCTCTCGTTCTGGAAAATAACAAAATGACTATAAATGAAATTATTTATCTTATCATTGAAAGTATATACGATCGTTGTCAATTTATTTTCGGAATTTTACAAGTGATTGATTCATTTACAGTAATAATAATTGTGGTAGCGTGTTTTAGGACCTTGACTAGATTTTATTTACATGAAATCTAGTCAAGGTCATTAATTTTTATTTATAACAAAAAATAGAGATATCAATCATTTATCTAAATTCAAATGGCACCATCATCACCAGCCCTTTATGTCCCTACTGCTGGGGCACGGGCCTTCCTGCACGGAAAGTAGATTGGGCCATAACCCACCACGCTGGCCAATACTACTTATAATTATTGGAAGCTTATTGACAACTAAACTCGGCTGGCTTAGTCGAATACTCAGATCGATGGGTATTGGCCAAGTGGTCCCGAGTTCGAATCCTGGTAGGGGCAAATTTTGTGTTGAACACATATTATTTGTTCCCGAGTCATACATACATACACATACATAAATCACGCCCATATCCCTTTAGGGGTAGGCAGAGGTGAATTCTCACCCGCGTTTCGCCAATTATGTTAAGTCCCATGTAATAGGTGGCGAGTCTATTGCCATTTATCGGGCACAAAGGTCGCAGTACATTGTCAGTACGGTAGTATAAGAGGAACGCTGCTGCCCATTCCTCATCACTGATTTATCCTTAGTCGCCTTGTACGACACCCACGGGAGAGATTTGGGATGGTGACAATTGTATTCTACTCTGCCGTCACCACACGGCTAACGGTAACGGTTCCCGAGTCATGGTTGTGTATATGTTTATGTAGTATATTTTCAACTTATATACATAATTAATAAGATATTAAAAATATTTTTCGTCATCTAGTATCCTTAACACAAGTGCTTAGGCTACGTACTTTGGGCTGGATGATAGGTGTGAGTGTAAAAATATTTATTTAAATAAAATATCTAGCACCAACCAAACAAAACCACGCTCTTCCATTTCCAGTACCGCATAATGCTGAACGGCTTCGGCTACGCCCTGTTCGGCGTGCCGGCACGGGACCTGGAGTCCACGTGGCGACGGCCCGAGGAGCTGGAGAAGCAGACGGACGACTGCGCAGACGCGCTGCTCGTACAGAGCGTGTCCACCGTGAGTGCTGTCAGTTGAGTCCTTTCAGGTTATCGTGTGCGCCGGAGGCTTGTGTGTGCTTAATAATGGTAAATGTATTTAGTTGCTTTTGTGCTGTACGGCCAAATTCGAGTAAGAACCCTCTCTCGTGAGGCTGCGTTTCCATAGAAGCGGAGCTGAGCTGAGACTTACTTAATGTACCAATGATTTGAGCAATATCATTGGTCAATTATTGTAAGTCTCAGCTCAACTCCGCGCAGCTCCGCTTCTATGGAAACGCAGCCTAAGATCCCTCGTCTTATTAATAAACTGATACTAAACATGGTACCTATAGCTATTCCGCGTTTTGTCTTTGCCACACATGCATAATTTTGAATGCGAGGAAAAGAGGCAAAACACTGAGTTACTAGTCTATACTTAAGGCGTGTTTATTGATAAAGCCGTTGGTGTTTATCATTTGTTTTCAAATTTTAAAGGAGTGGTTTCATTTAATGATCACAGTTAATTTGTTTTGAAAATATATCCGTTTCTCTGTTTTTGTTAGTAACAATCTAATACGAACTAAGCTTTCACCTAAATTATTCTGTTGACGTAAAATCAGGTATCGATGTTGAGTAGATCTAAAATTATTCCACTGCCTAATGGCTTTTGTTGTACGAAAGTAATGATTACTTTTTTAGCATTATTAGTACCTGCTCCATGTTAACTTTTTATATTCTTTCTCGGGATTGGCCCAACAGTATTTCATTCGTTTATGAAGACTCTTCAAACGCAATCAAACATATTTCAAAAAGTTTTTGTTTTATTTGTTCCTAAAGCTTTTCTAAGACATCGTAATTATAACAAACTAAAAGTTCACTCCACAATAAACCCTCAAATGTGTGTGTTTTTACTCAAGACACATATTTTTAATATTCAGAGAGATTTGTGTGGAATAGTATTTAATGTATATCTTAGCTTAATTGTTAAAAAAACTTTTTCTTAAAGAATAAAGATATACTTCAAGCTTGCATTAAATGTTACACTTTCTATTACGATGTTATTATTACACCAGTATTCATAAACATTACCATGAGGTGCGTTAACGCACAGGGTCCCAAAAACCTATTCAAAGACAATACTTGAGTGACAAAACGCATTGAAAAATGTCTTACTTCGCACAGTATTGCTTCTTTACTTAAGCAAGAATTGTTTGTGAATATGGGTGTTATTATTGCGTTTGAATAGCATTCATAGATTCAATTACCATCAAGATCATTTGGAAGGCAGGCGGCACTAGCCCACACACTCAAGACCACGCTAGAATCCACATCGAGAGCTGTTGATGAGACTACACGTATCACCGGTGTGACTTTATGTAGAAAATGTATTATTAATCTATTAAATCACCTTGAACGCACTCACTCGTCACTGCTGTTAAAAGAAAATTAATTGATAAAATGGGTACCTAATTTTGAAAACGATTACGCTGAAATAGGGCATGCCAGAAACTGTTGGTTTGTACAAATTCAAGCCTAGAAAGGCTTATAGTTTAGATAACTGTTTAGGGATTGCACAAATAAAATAATAAATACTCACTACGAGTTTAATTGGACATTGAACATGCCACTTTGTACCTTAATTACAATTAGAATTTCTTACTTAAAAAATAGTTTTTAAATAAGTTATCCCCAGTTAAAGTTACAGTTTACAGCAGAAATGTTGCTATAACAATTCAGTCACTATAATTACGCATTTAATATAATTATATCAGAGGTAAGTCAAAATCGTCAAGATGTATAATTAGTTTATGCATTTCCATCTCACTGTGTGTTACGCGTTGCTTTTGTTGATAATTTTGTTGAGTATTCATGTATTGTGTAGACTCAATCTTTTTACTTTTTATTAATTGCAGCAAGGCTTATGAACATTAACCAATAACTGTTACAACATAAAAGAAATTGTGATACAATGTAAACTGCTCAAGCGAATTTTGTTCCGTTCCAAAAACAGATTCTAAAACTTGATTATTTTATTTTTAATTGCAAAATGTTTGGAATATTATTGTAGCTGATATTAATTTTGTTTAATGACATCTAGAAATACATAAGGGCTTGTAAAAAGTTCAACGAAAATTACTATACTAGACATAAGTGTGACAATTATTCATTATAGGAGGCAGCCCTAGTGTCACGGAATGTATTCGCGCGGAGGTTCTCATCAGCTCGGCTCTTCACCGCGGGGCGAATACTACACATAGTTCGACGCAAGCGCATGGGAATTGAAAAGTTAGTACCGCAAATTCTGGCACTGGTATTTATGAAAATACCTGCTTTGAATATTAGAAATTTTACATTGCGAGGTCACCCGTTGGCTTACAACGTGAAATTTCCGCAAGTTAATTAACGTCTTGTTTGGCCGAGTGGTATAGGCATCTGCCCAGAATGCAGAGGACACGGGTTCGATTCCCGCATCAAGACTATAATTTTGGAATTTTTTCTAACCACAATTTTCTTTTAATATACAAGTAAGATAATATAGTAACAAGAAAGAAAATAACTGTGATGTTCCTTTTTGTATGTCTGAAAATAGTGACGATATGGATGAAGGAAGGTAAATACAAAGTCCCACTATATGTTGATGATGTTTAAGTAGAAAGAAATGAGACATGACGAGTATCAAGGGAGGTTGAAAGATAAGATGTACTGCGATCGCTCTAAACGATTTATCGGTTAAAAAGTGAACGCACGTATTTCGCCGATTATGATGCTCTGCCGTTACCAGGCAGAGCAGATTACAATTGTGTCCAAGCCCCGTCCCTATTTCGGCTTAGGTTTTACAGCCAGCCCCCTGTCGGACACCAACCCCCTTTGGTTATGCCGTCGGTGGTGGTTTGTCCTCCATTATCCGGGTGCCCCAAGGTGCTTAGTATACACCGGGCAATCTTGCTTGGTCGACTTTTTTGATAGTCTGACGGTTTTATGTAATTTTTTTGCTCCCTACAAGGAAGACAGGACTATTTGATACACAGTTTATTAGCTGGAATGTGTATTTATTTAAAACTTAATAATTTCATTTTCTGTAACAGAAAAGTGCGCACTCACGAGCCTACATACGAACTGAGGTGGGCCTGTCCCGAAGACTTCATGGAACTACAGGTGATGCCGCGAATGTTATTGGATCACCTTCCAGAAAACGTAACGAAGACAATCCAGACTATTCTAGAAGAACGACACACGTATAGGGTCACACACGTCGTATAAGTGCTTGGTTAAGTGAACTATTGACTCAAAATCAAGTATTAGGTGCCTCATAGAGGTATATGTCTGATTTGTAGGCTCGTCAAAGTGAAAAGGATTTTGTGGTTCTACAATTTGGTGGACGAAAAAAGATACGACGTCGGTAGTGATTGACAGCTACGTCTCTTAAAAATGAACTAAAATTTAATGTAAACTCGTTAGCAAACAAATTTTTTATAGAAACTTTACGGATTTGTACAAGTTTATGGATACTTACCAATAGCTGGATAGGTCTCTCTTATAAATATGATAAATATCCAAAACTTTTTAACGATATAGTAAAAAAATTGAACTTGCAGAAAATTAAAACAGTTTGTGTAGAGGTGAATTAGACAGATTGGACAGATGAATTTGTGATCTAACCTATAAAACTTTTCAGAGTTACAAAAACTTTTATAAGTTAAGATTCTGATTATTTGTTTGTTACCGAGTATTATATATTTTATATTCTATACAAAATCAAAGAGACAGCAGCGAATTCAATTTAGTTTTAATTTTGGAAAGGTTAGTCAAAATCGCTACTTTTATCTACATAAGTACTTTTAGTGAGGATGTACATCTAAACTTACAAAGGAATCTCATATGGTGATTTTTCTAGTTTTAAGCAAGATATTAAGACATTCTGGTATTGTTTGTGGTTTAGGAGGATTGAATCTTATTGTTTTTAGAAAAGTATGACTTACGAAAATTTGAACATGATTAGTGGAGTTAATTTATGCTTGTAATACAAGTATTATTAATAATTGTTTTTTTTATAAATAACAAACCGATATACTTGATAAAGGGCAAAGCACTTGTTTGAGTATAAATAAAAATTTATGATTTTATGTAAAAAGTCTAGACAGTCTAGACGTCTAGACATCATTTAATAATAATTTAATTTGAATCGTATTTAGATACACAAACGCAGCATAATACACATTTGATCGTTTATTTTTCTATTTTTTAGATATCTATGATGTGACAGCAAATTTTCGTGATTATGCAGTTGTAATAGTATTACAATGTCCTTTTATAGTAGCATTTATAAATATCACTAAGGAGAGATAACAATTTGAATCATCAGAATGCAGAAGGAGTAAGAGTATAGCCAGTAGATTTCAGGGTGCATGGCAAAATTTTTGGATAAGAATTATTGTGCCTTGCAGTAGAAGATTAATCGATTGACAAGGTATTGTATGACGGTCTGGATGGATTGAACTTCTGATTGTATGCGGTAATCGATTTAAAGAAAACATATAGCTGTCTTTAAATGTAAAAGATTGATGACAAAGTAAACAATGTTGTAAAAATACTTCATACTTTAATTGTAAACCTTCAAAACAATTGTTAACGTTAAAACTTCTAACACTTTTTAAAGTTAATAAAAACACAATGATTTTTATTTTGTTGTACCGCATTAATGCAGTATTTATAGATCATTTGTGAATAATATATATAAAATACATATAAATAACAAAAAATGTACCAACTATTCCGTAATAAAGTAATAGTTCATCAATAAATACGCATGTACTGTACAAATTAATTTCGATGAGATTATTGCATTTTATTTCAGCAATATTTATAAGTAGAAAATGCAACAAAAAAACAAACGAACAAATTGAGAGATGAAAGTCAGAAATATGTTGTTTATACCTTTCTGATTTTCATAAAGATATAAAAAAACACAAGTGGTACTATTCAGTAAAGTAGTGACATTCTTTTGCTTGACTGATTTTAAGGTAAGACTGGGTCTGTAAATGTGTCTAATATTTTCAACTGCTCCCCGAAACCACACCGCTAGTGGCGGCTTCTGTGTAGACCAGGCCTTACATTTATCGGAAAATAAAATGGATAGCGAATTTAGATAATGATAGACTTTTTGTCTTTATTTTGTTAATCGTCTACACACACCTTAAACGTTACGACGTGCCTACAACAGGGAAAATACACAAAAAATCTTATCACAGCAATATTTTAGATTTCGGCAGTCGCAAAGATGTATGTGTCAAATTATTTTAGAATACTAGCTTAAGAAATGTGAGAAGACTGTGATGATGTTATTATAGTATGAAAATTATTGTTATTGTAAGTGAAAAATGTTTATGGATAGTTAAATGCATAATTGTCTACATAATTAAGAAATGTTGAATAGCCTTCTAGGTTTTATAAACAAAACTGCACTTAAAGTTAAAATCTTGTTTGCTTTAGATTTCGAGAAACAAAGGACAATTTTCCTGGTCCAAATGTATTACATATCAACTTTGAAAAAGTTTTGATTGACTTAGTTCTTTAGGCCGTTGCATAGATGGCGTTAACGTTAAATGAAATTTTTTTTGCTCAAAACGACAAGCAATTTGCTTTGTTGGCCGTAGTTGTATCTATATGAAAGAGTAACAATAGATTACCTATAATAAATTATTGAATGAAAATCTAACGCACTCTTGGCGCAACAAAATCAACACGTTATTTTGCGAATTGCCTTCTTGAAGGCAAGAGATCCACTTTATTTAGAAAACGGATTGCGTAAGTTTTTAAAAGTAGAAAATAATAAGTCCTAAAAGGAAAGGCCTATGATATAGATTAAGGCCGAATTTAGATAATATAAGTCTACTTTAATATTATAATAAACAACTTCTGATACACCTTTTCTAACAAAAGAAACCACTTATAGGACATCCTCCATTTTAACCCAAAATCAAAAGTGCTGGCCAATAAAAAAAAGTGCTGTATTCTGACAGAACACGTCGGCCTTAGCATTTGTTATTATCGCACCAAAGCTGTAGCACCAATATTAGTAGTGCTATATAGAGGGGAAAGGGTCTTCTAGGACTATTTTCGCGTGGCAGCAAGGCATCTGGTAGCTCTGCCTTTAAAGCCCCATCTCAACTTTCCCCCGACGTGTTCTGTCAGAACACAGCACTTTTTTTAATGGCCGGCACTTTAGATTTTGGACCTGAAATGAATGAAACGTGGAGGATGTTCAAAATTAACCTCAATTATTTTTCATTGATTGTTGATTGATTGATTCAGACAGACTCCGACAGATAGAGATAAAAATAGTTAAGAAATATTTAAATTTTCTAAGCGAGAGTCCCTCGAAGACTTTTCTAGATATCGCACAGACTTTTTTAAAAAGTTTCTTCATAAATTAAGTTATGAGATATCACCAAGAGCTAGCATCGTTTGTAGTGACTACAAGGAGTTTATAAAATACACAATTCATTTTTCTAGGTATCAACAATTTAACAAAACTGGTATTTACGAGGAACCACGTGTAGAGCCACTATGTAGGTATAAGCACATCTAGCGATCAATACTATTTTTATTCATCTTACAAAGAAAACTGACTTAAGCTACTAGAACATAAGATACCCAAATAATATTAAAATGTTATTAATGTTTTATAAACTACACGTATCGGTCACCACACTTCTACAACGTAAGAATTCTGTTATTTGACTAAAACAGCACAAAACGGATATTGAACACATAATTAATTATGTGACGAAATAATATGTTATTATACACTTTGTAAAAGGTATAGTGAACAGCTGAACTCAAGTTGAATTGACTCAACATAACGAACGATGTTTTCACGACTATTTTCCTTTTGACTTAAATAAGATTGAGGCGCAAGTGTCATATCATTTTTAAAGTAGTCCGTCTTTATGCATTGGATCCCATTTCATTTAAGTTTACTTCAAAGACCGGCACTGTTCGGACCGGTTTTAAATAAATATAACTTAAATTTGTAATAATCTTATGTGCTGTTCTCTGTACCTTCTTTGCTATATCAACTGTGTCACCAATTAATTTGTGTTGTTTTTGCTCGTCAAACGTAGGGAACAATCGAAATGTGACTTCACTGTATACCTTGCAATCCGTTTCTAACAATGTACCTATTTATATAAAGCATTTACTTCAAACTACTTACATTCCAATTTTGTATCCCTTTTAGCCCTCAGTCCCGTGAATGTTGCAGGCTGTATGCATGTTCGAGAGAGTACAGTGCCTTGTGAAGTGTTAGTCACGCGCTCTTGAAATCAATGATGTGACCGTTTTTTAATACTTAATAGATGAATACTTTGCGTTATTTTCATGTAAACATGCATATGAGCACCGCGCCCACGCACGATTTCAATGTTAATGGTATATCGTCGGTGACAGAAGTCCTCTATATATTAATTAACACATAAATTTTTATTAGGTACATCAAGTGCCAGTGATGCAAAATTGCATTGATGGCAACCATGCTGCCTTGCAATTTTGCGGAGCAGATAACGTTTAAAATCAATATTATCAAATACAATATTTACAAAACTATTTATTCAATTAAAATTGTATGAAAACAAGCAACTGAGGTATTTATATTATGTTAAGATTTGTTGATGTAGATCACATTTATTTATTATTTATAATTTAACTTAAAACCTCGACGCTACGTTTTATTTACCTATCCATAATCATAAAGATATCTAGAAATAAGCACGTTCGTATGAAAATAGCGCAATCATTAGATTTATTTTGTTCAATCTTCTTTGCTTTTTTCGGGGAAAAGTCAACGAAACAAGCGGTGTGCAGAAAAGTGTTAACTGATTTAGTGCACCACATAATTAAAGGCGGCAATGATTTGCTTTGGCTGACACGCAAGAATATTTTCATTCTTGATGTTTTTGTTTTGCAGAAATTTAATATTACCAAGTTGACTCGGAATAATTAATTTTATTTTATGTGTTTTTTTTTACTCTTTGTGTTATATCAGAATAATTACTTAAATTGATTTCACCTAATTCTCGTTACCAAGAAAATTGTTATTTACTTATGCTATATATTATTATTAAGACTATCGAAAAATTGTTCAAAACAATATTTCAGGTTGATATTATGTAGAATGTTTATGGCAACGTTATTATTCTTACATGTACATTTTTGTAGTTCTCGGAATATTTCAGTGGTGTTGAAATTTTAGTTCCTTATAATTTGGTGGTTCAGTAAGTCGATGGCCCTACGTAAATTGTCATTGTTGTAAGAAATATCCCAGCTTGTTCTAGTTAATTAAATAATCATAAGAGTATACTCGTACCTACATCAAATAGATTACCGCAAGCCACACCATTAATCCAATGAAGTAAATAATTTGTAGATCGTCAAACTACTTGTGCAATCACATCACAGGAAATTGCAAACTTTAATTTCAACGATAAGACTGGTCAGGCAGTGTGACGTCAAAAATGCCGTTGTTATTTCCTCTTTTAAATTTTATTGTACTGACATAACTGTCAAATAAATTTATTATTAAACACATATTATACTAAAATAAATTTACCAACCATTGTTTTGGTGGAAAGGCAGTAGTTACCAGATATGATAATTACCGTAGGGGGTCATCGATGTTATTGTGTGTATGTTTAAATATTAGAAGGACTGAGGTTCTTGTCACAGTACCCTAAATTAGGGCTTTGTAATCTCTCTCACCTAATGTACTAGGGTTTAGCCAATGTCTTGTGTTGGGTTTGCGTTAATTTATATTAAACTCTATTTTAAGTACATTTCGTTGTTTTATTGCACTACTAACCAATGACTTATTAACCCGTGGAACGAATGATACAGATACAAAAACCGTTCCTTAATCCTTCGAAAGATATATAGAACAGAGTTACCTTTGGTCATACGCAATGCGAGCATACCCGAGTGTACCTAAGGAACTCGCTTAAAATAGTTTATTTTGTTTTATTCTGTGGTCTTAACCCTTAAATGCATAATTATAAAATTATTTTCTGAAAAAGTAAAATAAAGTAACATAATTGAACAACTGTACACACCAGATGAATTATGATCAGGGGTAGGAAGATAATGATTCTTGAAGTGCAACCTTATTATAGTAAAATTTGTTCTCTAAATCAGAAGTTAAAATAGTTCAGGCTGTCGATTGAGTTTGTGCTCTACCACCAACAAGTTAACGTTGACAACCGGTTGAAAAAGTATGTCAGACCGATTGAAGAAATCATACTTGTTCTGCATAAATAGCAGCGAGACCTTAACACAAGTAGACCTTGCAACATGCAGGCACCTATTACAGTATTTACTTCTAAGGAAAATTAATACCATGAGTTATAGAACATTTTAAACAGGTCTTTAGCCTCAAATGAATTATGTTACAATGTAATTTAAGTTTATGGACACGTATGTGTGTTGGACATGTAAAATTATGGGTAAAGAGCAAGCAAATAAATGCGATCTTCAGGGCTTCCTAGTCAGGTACTTGTTACGGAAACAACCATCAGTCAATTTATCTGATACAAACAAATCACGGTCACAATCTTTAATGCAAAGCACGAGCTGCAAACAGGATAGTGAAAACTTGGTTTCCGAAACCAGAAGTGTGCTGGTCACACGTGGGAAGTAATAGGGTTGGATATGTGATTGAACGTTTCTCAACGTCATCATCAATGAAATGTTATGGCAATTTGAAGATGAATAGTGCTAGCAACTTATCTAGTCAGTGGGCGGTGTCGCATCTGGTGAACAAAGTAGAGGAATAGAGATGTCAAAATGTACGGGTAAATTGTAGTCCCAATTTTTACCGCCAGACAAGTTGTATAAGTTGTACTGTACCAGTGTCTAATAACAAAGGTAAACGGTTTCGATACGCTTGTAATCATGATCAATGTCACACAAAAGATATATCTTAAAATTTTGAACAAAGAATGCCAGGTTAGTGAAATAAATTAAAACAACCAAGCACAATTTATTTTACTAAACCAGCATGCTCTGTTTTCGAAATTTTCGGGTATCATTAAATGACCCTCCAGTAATTAAAAAGGAATGAATATAGTTATATGACAAGGAATAAAGATGAGTGGCGTGGTGGCCACCCATTCAATCACTGGCCTTAGAGCACATTGCTTAGGTTATGCCATACTTGCTTTTCACTGGTTAACTAGTAGAGAATGCTGTATAGCATTAAGTTCGCCATTTGTATATTTTATGCAATGAAATTTAAATAAATAACCACTGTGCCATTGAGTTTTAAGTAATATCTAATAATTGTTAATACGATATAAGCCTGTATTAGTAGTCCTAAGTTGGTCAATTTATCCAAATTGGTAAGAAGAAGAGGATGATGGGGGTTGGCGATGTTAGATGACGCAATTTAATTGACTAGGGACGCAAATCCAAGGTTTTATCAACACACATGACGCGTGTGAGCCCGAAAAATAAAGTATAATTAAAATAATTAGGGTTATTTTAATTATTGATAATATACTTATGCTCGAGTTCACCAACACGCAAAACAAGCGTTTAAAAGATAACCGCCAGTTTTTGACAGTTCTTCCATACGGCAAAATATCAATAACTGACGATTAAATAATAATCGCCTGTTTAGGTGTTCGAGCCTTAAAATAAATAACTGATCACATTCATCAAGTACTTATGTAATAAGTTTATATTCGCATTAAAATGAATCACAAGTATATTACCCAAGGGTATTTATTTGTCTATAACCAGTTATTAACTCATATCGCTTACAAGTGGTCCTTCGAGCCGCAGTCTTATTGTAAAGCTTTCGAGAGGCGCAGATTCAATATAAGCAGTACACAAATAATGGGATTACTTAATTAGATATATTTCTTATCAGCCATTTTAATATACTTATTGATACGGTGTAACACAGATAAAAACTAAGTAGATAGATATAAAGTTAATCGAAAATCAAAAAAATTGTTTTGATTTTGCTAACCATAATAAACACCGTACATTAACAGATTTATGTGCCCCAAATAAAATCAAGATAAAATTCCTTAATCGTTATTCCTCATTACAACAGTTTGATAATATTAGGTACTGCCAAGATAATATAAAAATAGTTCGATCACAACTAAATATGTCTACAAATTACACTGTGCGTCTATTTGTGTGAAAATTAAGGTCAGTCTTTTACACTTTAGTATTTCACACAATATTATTATTAATCACAAAAATGAACCAATATTGGTTCATTCATTTCAGTTCGTTTTAGATGTAAATTAGTCGCTATTTCAAATAGCGACTAATTTACATTTGTGTGCCTCCACAGACCACTATGAAATCGGAGTAGTGCGTTAGCTGATTATAAATGACGTGATCGCCTATAGTTGACACTGAACTGAGGTGATAACATAAAAATAGGCAGCCATGAACGAGATTCCACTGGAATTAAGATTAAAAATAGATAAAAACAAAATGCCAACAAAAATACCTGACAATCATAATGAAATAAACGTATGTCGTACAGTCAATATCGCGGTTGTTATGAGAAAATTCTCCAATTATTACACTCAAAACTTACAATCAAAATTGATTTTCATAATGTACAAATTTCATGGAAAATTATAATGTCAAGGATGCTGTTGTCTTTCCCAATATGCATATGAACGTTAATGACCTATATAAAAGAGTACTGGTTAAAAATATAAAAGTAGTAGGATACGATATCTAACCAAGGATGTGACTTGAGATATAGACACAATATTGTGTTATCTGTGGTTCACACGCAATTTACTGATAAGTACAGTGATACAAAAAGTGAACTCTAACTTGGTCTAAATGATTCATTCACTCAACGAATACTTTTCCAAAGTGTTGTGTTTGTATTCTCGTCGTATAGATAGACAGACCCATCCATAGATAATATGTACATCACAACAATGAAGTCAGCGCACGTATCGACGCAAGTTGCCGGTTGTCCTGCTCGCTCTGTTTCGATACTGCGTGGTGAGACAAAACGTCATTCATGTCTGGAAGCGGGTGCAAGACAGCTGTTAGTTAGTTGGGTCTGCATGAGATTGCCGTACGTACGGTTAGAATTGTGTCCGATATTGTGTTAATTGTTAACCCGTGACATAAATTAGTGTATAGTGAACCAAAATCTTCGGGCTTGGATCAGAAGGTAAATAAATGATCATTTTGTCCATTACAAAGCTAAAAATTTATATGAAATACTTACTTACCTATTTTTAGATTGTATTAAGTCTGCTTAATATTCCCGGACACGTAACTTTTTATTGGTTTCCTTTTAGGCACTTAAAATCAATTAGAATCGTGTAAAAGACTGAAAAAATTGCTAAAGAAATTTAATATTTACGCATATTTATTAGTTTTGGCCTAAGGGTTTAGTTAGATCGAGTAGGTCCTGGCAGCATTAAAAGAGTTTACATTAACGGCCATAATATTGTTTTAATATATAAATTATTTTATATAATATAAGTAGTCAATATATAATGTTAGTTGAATTATTTTTTAATTATGTATTCAATACATATACCGATGAGGTCATTCCCGGTTGCTGCAAACTATAAAAATTCAATAGTTTTAAATGTAGGTAATTAAAATTATGTAATTTTGAAATATTATTGATATTTTTGAAAAAACGTGAATAACTGACGATTTTTCCTGATATTACATTTCGTACAAGCCTGTTCCCAGTTTATCTGCGGGGTTATTATGTAAGCCGATTGCAATTGGTTTCTTCTACCCGTCACTCTCACTCTTTGAGAATAATCGCTAAGTGTGAGAGTGACATGTAAACGAAAGCAATTATTGCAATCGGCTTACATAATCGGGGTTCAGCGGGGTTATTATGTAAGCCACTTTCAATCGGTTTCATTTATCTGTCCCTCTCACTCATTGAGAATAAGTAGTCGCAAAGGGTGAGAGTGACCGGTAGACAAAAGCGATTGAAAGAGGCTTAAATCGGGGTTTTGGTGTCGGCGCAGTCTGTTCACTGTATTATCATAATCAATAAAAATATTTAAATATTTCACACATACAGTGCACATACAGTACCGCAAATTCCAAATAAACCGTCCTAATTATTAAGACAGTATTTTTAAGCTTTTCATAGAACAACCCATGCCAAAGCAGAATACACCCCCAATATCTCCCGATGCGACTGAGGGCCGGTTTTTTGATCCATAGTTAACTCAACCAATTGTTAAAAACTGTTACTACTGTACTAATTGCTAATTATCAGTCTGATATGTAACCATTAGTAACAATTTTAGTTACTCATGTTACTAATGGATAAATATCAGTCTGATATTGTTACTAATTGTTAAATATCAGTGATATTTAAAGATAAGTAACAATTTTTAACAGTTACGTGCATCAACTGCCGTGTGGTGACGGCAGAGTAGAATACAATTGTCACCACCCCAAATCTCTCCCGTGGGTGTCGTACAAGGCGACTAAGGATAAATCAGTGATGAGGAATGGGCAGCAGCGTTCCTCTTATTCCACCTAGCAATGTACTGCGCCTTTTGTGCCCGATAAATGGCAATAGGCTCGCCACCTATTACATGGGACCTAACATAATTGGCGAAACGTGGGTGCTAGTTCACCTCTGCCTACCCCTTCGGGGATATAGGCGTGATTTATGTATGTATGTATGTACGTGCATCAAAAACCGGCCCTAAGGGCTAAGACAGCAAGAGTAATAGGCAGCAGCGTTCCTCTTATACCACCTAGCAATGTAAAGCATGTCCGATGAATGGCAATGAGCTTAATTGGCGAAACATGGGTGTCAATACACTTCACACCCACGTTTCGCCAAGTACGGTAGGTCCCATCCCATGTAATAGGTGGCGAGCCTATTGCAATCTTACGGGCACATCATCGCAGAATATAGGTACGGAATATGAGGAACGGAATAGCTAAGGAGACTGGTGAATTGCCGTGAGGCAGATCCCAGACTTTCCCTGCTTAAAGGGCTAGGAGGAACACCAGAATGGTTTAGTGGGTATTGCTGACGCTTCGTGCGCTGGGCGAGTCCCACACACGCTAGTCGTCTAGCTAGCGGCATTAATGCATTCCACTCTGACAAAAAAAAGATGGTATAAGAGAAACGCTGCTGCCCATTCTCATCCCTTAGTCGCCTGTACGACACCCGTGGGGATGAGGGGTGGTTGGTGACAATGTATTCTGCTCTGCCGTCACCACACGGCAATTTATGTGTATCTTTCAGAATGCCTGCACTGCGGTTGCTAGGTCGAAGATGGCTGTTTGCATCAGACGATTTGGTGTTTCCATGCTTGATCGAGATTCCGTACAGATCGCTATGGTAAGTGGTCTTTTTAATATGTTACGTAATATACGCTTAATGATGTTTCAAGAAAATGGTAATTTAATTATAAATGGACTAGGTACAACATTTTCCTTATTCTAATTGCAAACCATGTTGTTATTATTATTGTAATTGCGCCACAAATACCTATGTTTGAGTTTAAATGAAACTTAACTCTTGGCGAAATGGTTTCTACTTTACTGCCGCACTCAGAGACGTCAAATAACTTTAATGGGTACTTAATGTCAAAAAATATCATTTAAATCTAGACCATAGACCCGGCAAAAATAGCGACTAGTTTTGAATTGTCGTTTTTTGACATTAAGTACTCATTAACGGTATTTGACGTCTCTGAGTGCGGCAGGTGATGTATTAAATAAAAATTAAATATTAGACGAAAATACAAACCAGGCACCGCAATGCAATGGGGCTTTATCAGAGGAGACTTTCTGTGAAATGCTTATTTTTGTACGCGATTCTGTTGACTAATTAATTTTAAATATGGAAGTGGTTTTCAAATACAATTGTAGGTATGGCATATTTATACAATATTATTATCTCCGGACTTTACTAGATAGGCACTAGATGGCGTTGGCTGAGCGTTTTTAAAGCTCGCTATTCGCTTATGAAACGTAAATGAGCTTTTCTTAAGATTAAATTTATCAAGGAGTTAGGGTCATAGTTTATAAGACAGATCCCTAGTTTGCGATATATGGAGAATGCGCTACGCTGGCCCAGTGCTAATGGTGGGTTTTAACAACTACTGTGACAACCGGGATAACATAACATGCCTTCCGAAGACCAAAAAAACAAATAATTACTATCTCGAGTTCCTCACTCGAGATGAATGGAGCGAGGGATACAAGCGCACCCAAGATATAAGACTGTATAATCTGCTTTTCGTACCAACTGCGAGGAAATAAAAGCAATTATGATAACATTTAATGATTTATTCAATATTTAATTTGTTAAATCAAAAGTATAGGTTTACATTGGAAACATTGGTCCAATTATTAATACTCAGAGTTGGTTTTATTAGGAACATTTAACATTGCTTAGTACATACAGCGACGTCTTAGTATTGTAATTGATATTTAAAATTTTCGTGTCTCAATAATTATTCTTACATGATATTTAAAAAGTAACCAAAAAATAAAACTTCTTATCTTCATAATAAATAATAAGTCATGAAATTTTTCAATTTTCAAGAAAGTTACAACATGAAAGACTTGACACCGATCCAATAACTGGCCTTAACGAACATTGCTTATTGCTTATCTACATTACTCAATGCAGGTCGAGTACTCTAAGCCACTTCGCTACCGAGCTCTTCAATTAAAACAACATTTTAAAGTAACATAATGCTAATGATCTCCCAAATGAGCTCCCAAATGCTTGTCTGAAGCATTCCTACGATAACACATAGGAGACGGAGATAATGCACTTATGGTCAGTCGAGGGATAATGACATTAACAAAGAATCACTGAAACAATGATTTATGATAATAATTTAGGATAAGATTGATATTTATTTTATAAAAATACAAAACAACAATCCGCCATATTTCGTTACGTTACAATTTCCTTAACACCGTTTTGACATTTTATTTGCCGAAATCACCACATAAAGGTACTTTATAAATTGTCATGTTTTACGAAAGCGGAATTAAAATTTAAAACATGTTTCTTCTATCCAAATCATAAAAGTTTTTACAAAAATATAAATATTTTAGGTAGTAAGTAGACACGTAAAAACAATATGGTACTTATAATTTTTCAAAATTAATCATCGTGCCTGTTCTAAATATACTTACCTGCATTAACGGAAACTGGAACTTGGTATTAAAATTCAACACTTCAACAGGATGGCGTTGCTGATTATGGTAGCGGTCGATAGACAACTGACGACATGCCCGTTGTCATCCCCCGGACGCCAACTGGTGTCCAGTTTCGTAGCTCTACAGACTTTGACGATTCTTCTCCTGGCGGTCACAGCCCAGCAATCCGCTAGGGGCTCGATCACTGACGTAGAGAAGAGGAAGTACGTGGGGCCTCTCGTGCTTTGCAAGTAGGTGATTACAACATTTTTGTGTAGCATCATCGCTTGTCGTTGCCACGTGATGGATTTACAGACTATGTTCTCAAAATATTAGGTAGGAATTATTATCGGATCTGAAAATATTTTTTTTCTAGAATAAATCTTCTTAAGATCTGCAAATAAATAGACCATTCTGAAGAAAATAATAAATATGACTTAGGTTCAATCAGGAATAGAAATGGTTCAAAACAGAAAAATATCTCGTAGGATGAAACGTCATAGGTAAAAAACTGAATAAATAAAAGGGTTATTCCGATCTTCTTTTACTTTTTTCTTGTCGATGTGAATAACAGTTGCGATAAGGATATCGATCCTTATCGTAAAAATAGTTCGCGTTAGGTCGACACGGCTATCGTGGTTCGAAGTTTGATACTTATCAATTAAACAATTCATAGTTAAAGCAGTGATTTGTATGTTACTATTTTGTTCTTATCTATTATTACCCCCAATACCATTAAAAATCCAAATATTCTCTAACGCACCTCATATTAATGAGAAAACCTCATACTCCGATTGTGATTGATTCACCCTGTCACGAACTACTTTGAGTTTAGGGGTTAGTTTTAATACATTTACATTAATTTACAGCTAGAAGTTTTATAAAAGGTGTGCCTGCTAATCGTGTTTTCGCTTTTATTAAAGTTGACGTTGCACTTTTTTCGTAAAAGAATCTTCGCAGTTTTCTGTCACCGGCCCTGGGCCAGGGGATATGGGGCCCATTCCATAATTCTTCCTTCCACAAAAAATGTGGGTTATTGAAAATATGTATAGGTACCACCTACCTGTTTTTTTTTGCAGATTATTTCTTTTGGCAGCAGAGGTGACATTGGACATAATTGGGATTTGTTGGATTTTTTTCGACTTCATGGACTGCCCACTGACACCATCTGGTCGCGTGATAATGCAGAGTAAATATAAAAATCATCTCCACATCATTTAATGAAGCATACGCTATTTTGGCGATTGTTAATTCATATTTGCACGAGAGCCGGCATTAGCGACCGATTTATAAACTAACTATCTTAAAAAATCTATTGTCGAACCTCTTTCATTCACACTCACGCGTGTCACGGCTATTCGGCTTAACATAAAAAAAAATTGAGAGATGTGCAAGCGTGAATCAGTCTCTATATAATACCGAGACTCCAAAACCCACCAGTTCCGCTTCGGTTCCCAGTTTATTTGGGGTCACAGCAGTCGTTTCCTTTTCCATTCATATCGTTCATCTTTCGATCCATTCCATTTTCCTAGAAAGGTACTAGGTACTATATTCTATAAGTCACCAATTAAATATCGAAACTTTCTGCGCACAACTAGACTAGTCTCCTCTCAAACACTTGTCACATTATCTATCGTAGATTCCGTTGGTCAGGAAAATTCCTAGCTTTATATAATATTTTTATTTATTGATAGATGCCCGTGTAACATACAAAGTTATTGTCAACAGGCACTCTACTGATCTCATGGTTACCCCGACTGCTTACATACCTCGCAATTTACATGGCATATGATCCTTTGGGAAACGTAGAGTACGAAAACTTACAGACAACAGAGGAGAGGGAATATTTTAACAAAAAATCTACGCAAATATGGGTCAGCAGAGTACAATGGACGTTTTGGTACTTTAAAGATAAGAAAATGAAGGACGCTGTTAATGAAATGGCAGGTAACAATTAAATTCATTCATAATTATAAATCTGTAGTAATGTTCACAATACTTTGATGGTAATTACTGATATAATATTTCTTAGGGTGTTACCACACCAATCGATCGATATTATTCGACGTCGGTCGATTCGTATGGTTCGGAATTGTTAAAGTAGGTAAAAGATATCGGTCGACGTCGACTATTACAATTATTCGTCGATTGATGAAGCCGATCGAGAATCGATCGATTGGTCTAGCAACACCCTTATGCCAACATTGCTTTATTCCATTATATTTTAATGATGAGACCATCATCTCTGGTATAAGGCGTATACATTTACTGTAACATCTACATTTGCTTTGTAGCATTATTCAGCGTTCTGTTCAGGTCGACAGATATAGTCCTATACGACATGATAGCTGGCTCTATTCTCTTGCGGGTTCGTCAGAAACGCGAAACGAGAGACAGACGAGCTAGCGACGCTGTGGATTCTGTAGAGGAGACCTACACCACAGACTTTCGCAAGATATTCGACGGCGCACCCGCTTGGATGAACATGGAAGACGCCTACCACTACATGAGACTGTCGATGTCGGCGTACGGATGGCTTTACGTTCTCTACAGATTCTACTGCGCCGGTATATGTTTTCTGGCGCCGTATTTGAGGTGTTGTTGCAATCAGTAAGTTTCCTTGCAGCTCTATATCTTATAATATGTATTATATTATAAAGTTGAAGGATTTTGTTTGTTTGTTTGGTTGGTTGGTTGGTTGGTTGAACGTGCTAATCTCAGGAACTACTGAATCAAATTGAAAATAATTTATCCATTTTGTGTTGAATAGTCCATTTACCGAGTAAAATTATTGATGGTGCTATATTGCGAGGTACCGTTGAGGCTTGCAATGAAGTTGAAAGGTTAGAATAATTTTGACAAGTTAACTAAAGTCCGGGTTGAGCGAGTGGTACTGGCTACCACCCGGATCGCAAAGGACGCAGGTTCGTTTCTCGCATCGGGACAATAATTTTTTCGATAATTTTCTAATCAATTTTTTTCTTTGTGATATTTATAACATTCATAATTTTCAAATTGAATGCTGTCTTTTACAGCCCTGCGCATGTCGTCGGTGATAACTGCTGCATGTGCAACTACGCAGGACTTAAGCATCTCTCAGAAATCCCAGAGAAAGACTTCATTCACGTTTCCTTCGAAAACCACATTTTCGAGGTAAATGGAACTTGATTTACCTATACTTCCTGCATACTTACACACATCGGTACATTACATACATAGGTACAGTCAAAGGCCCTTCAGACTACCCAAAACTGTCAAATTTCTTCAATCGGTTGTCAACCTTAAATTGGTAATAATAGAGCACAAAATGGATTGAGAAATTTTGGCATTTTGTGGTAATCTGACGTGCTGTTGGCTGTACATCACGCCTATTAATCCCAGAAGGCACCCACATTTCACCAGTAATTTTGGGCCCATGTATTGCTATCTATCGGCCACGAAAATCGCAGTAAATTGCTAGTTAGTATAACCGGAACGCTGCTGTGCATTCTTTATTAGTGTTAATTTTCATCCTTAATGAGATGTTCGATTTTAATTTCAACATTATATATATGTTAGAAAAATTAGTACAAAGATTCTGGTGGATAGAAAAAAACCTAAAAAATGTGGTCTTGATGCGGAATGAAGATAATGATATCCTAGGTAACTTTCGTATTCTGCTCTTGAACTAAATTCAAAGCAGAAAAATGATCAAGGATCCTGTGAAACACGAACCCTCAACGATAACCGTGGTTAAAAGATGGAGAGACATCAGAATATTGTAGTGTCGCGGACTCCGACGCTTGATCAGTTTTCAAAAAGATTGCTTTGCCGTGTAAAATTCACTTGGAAGGAACTCGGCACTCATTGGCTGTACCTACCTAGTAATTTTACTGCGCCTAATAAGATGTTATTCAAATTAGTCTCTAACTGCCTAAAATAAAGTGCAGAATTCAGTTGCCATCCGAATTGTCCGAATTGCGAGACGTCGTCTCACTCGCAGCCGCGCGGGTATGCAAGCAATTTTTGCCTTAGGCCTGATCAATCGTCCAAATCCGCGATAGTACTTAATGAATTTTAATTAAATTAAATTAATATACTTCAATTCAAAGGTTCCATTTTACGTGCTGGCAGAACATGAACGCAAGCGCATTGTTGTGGCCATACGTGGCTCCAACTCGATACATGACATGTTCACAGATTTGACAGGACCTGCTGAGGCATTTGAGGCTGAAGGTAAAGATAAATCCTAAATAAACGTTTCCTCGTTTTCTTTTATTTGATTTCAATCACTGAGACTGAATAATGTTGGAATGTTGTAATTGGTTACTTTAAAAATAAAATAAAAATTAGCTAAATAAAATGGTGAAGATCCTTTAATTGTTAAAAATCATAATTTACCGAACTAAATTTTAGTAGTTTGGATATACCATAATTTTTTTTATTTAATTATTCAGATATACAGAAGATATCAATTTTTCTTTTAATTGCTCTAGCAAAATTTTGCAAGTGTCACCTACTCTTACCTACTCTTGAAAAAACAAATCATCAACAGGTTTACCAGAGAATTCGTTCGCTCACAAAGGAATGTTATTGAGCACTAATAGGACTCTTGAAAGACTGACGCCTATCCTCGATAGCACGTTCGCAGAATATCCTGAATATGACCTCATTGTCACGGGTGAGTAATAATAACAAATGTATTATTGAATGCACTTCAGTCAGATACAACTGCGACTTTATCCTTATCGAGGCTATTCACCTATACAATTACTAATTCTAAAAACCCTGTGTCCCTGTGTTTAGACTGCCAAGGCAAGGGTTGTAAAAATCAATTTGCACAAAACAGTTAAATTTTTCTCTTAAATTGTTTGGCGTTATGTTTATTATGATATCATTTGCACCCTGGTGTGTTGTGGAATGAACTCCTCTCCTCATCCACTTATTTTATTTGTATAAAATTTGCGCAATGAGCAGAATAAACGTTGTGTATAATTATAAAATATTTTTGAAATACAATAATTTTTAAGTCATCATAACGTCGGGAAAAATAATACCTGTTTAAAACCACGCGAGTTAAATTAGGTAGGTATGTAATAAGTGAAATAATTTTATTATAGATTAATACGTGACAGTTGTTTATAAATGTGTAATGCTTATTCAGATAAGTATAAATGCACACATAGCATAATTTTGTTAATTTGAATATAAATATACCTCACACCATGCATTGCCATGATTCATAATCATGTTTGTTTTCACATATTTACAGTAACGTTTAAAAGGGATTTTGTTTCCAATAATATTGTTTTTCATAATTACAGGTCACAGTTTAGGGGCAGCTGTGTCAACATTATTAGGAATAAAGTTGAAACCGAAATATCCCAATGTCAAAGTATTCGCGTTTTCAGCGCCATGTAAGTGTGTTTCCTACTGAATTTAATTACGTACCTATACATCATAATGGGAGATTCATTTAAAACCTTGCATTTCCGTTCGAGCGTTAGAAAAAAATGCTCCAGAAGTTGCAGAAATATTTCAAGGCCAAGCATCTATAACTTTTTTGCTTTGTTCAGTCCAAGCAAATCAAATCTACTTAGGTCTAAAATATAACTTGTCGCCTTGGCTCGCGAATGGTGAAAGGAAACAGGTCAACAATTGTATTCTGCTCTGCATTCAGAATACGGCGTACCATTACCATCTTCAGCCCTTATCGTCACTTACCATCAGGTTAGATAAAGGGCAAGAGCTTCACTGTCTAACATAAAAAAAATATAAAAAATTACTTACTTAAAAACCATATGCTCTGCTCTTACAGCTGGCCTTCTGACAAGAGAGGCATCCGCCTACACGGAAAGCTTCGTGATGACAGTGGGAGTTGGTGACGACTTGGTTATGAGGATAAGTCTTAAAAGCGCGCAGGCTTTCCGAGACAGGCTAACCGAAACAATTTACATGACGAGATTGCCTAAGGTAACTGTCAAAAATTAGTCATTAAATATTCATCTTCAGGCTTACAATATTGTGACAGAGGCCTTAAAACTCTTACATATTATTTATTGGCGTGACTTATTATTTATTTTAAACATTTATCATACTATCATAAATAGAAAAGTTATGATAGTATGATAAATGTTAAAATAAATATTACATTGTTTGCAGGTAATCATTATTCTAACAATTATTAACTTTTCTAGTCCAAAAATAGACCACTATCGCTTTAATTTTGTTTTTAAATCGATCAAAGAGTATTTATACTATACAGACGCCTTAGATCACTAATCTCTAAAACGATCGTACCGTCAAGGTAAACTCACTATTGGTAATACAAAACGCGACATTGGCACAATTTATTTGCGAAACTGGTGCAGAATGAGAAAACTTGACGTGGGACTTTAATATGCAACAATGTCGACTCGAATGTTCCTTATGGTTAAAAAATAACGTTTTAAAAAGTTTACATATTCTTTATGTAACTTTTTTTTGTATTATATTCTTCATTCCATAGGGAATGCCCGTGCCCAAGCAGTGGGGACATTAAAAGGGCTGGTGATGATGATGATGTGATACATACATACACAAATCACGCCTATATCCCCGAAGGGGTAGGCAGAGGTGAACTAGCACCCACGTTTCGCCAATTACGACGGCCGCCTTGGTCGAATGCTCAGATTGCTGGGTATTGGCCAAGAGGTCCCGGGTTCGAATCCTGGTAGGGGCAAACTTTGTGATGACCACAAATGTTTGTTTCCGAGTCATGGTTGTGTATATGTTTATGCAGTATATTTTCAACATTTATATACATAATTATACTATGGCGAGCCTATTGCCATATATCGGGCACAAAAGTGTCGCAGTACATTGCTAGGTGGTATCAGAGGAACGCTGCTGCCCATTCCTCATCACTGATTTATCCTTAATAGCCTTGTACGACACCCACGGGAGAGATTTGGGGTGATGGGGATTCTACTCTGCCGTCACCACACGGCGGATGATGTATGTATTTTAACTTAATAACACAATGCGTGTAATATTTTCAGTATCGCATACTACTAAATGGTCTTTGGTATATGTTGTTCAAAATACCTGATAAAGATCTTGACTCGACGTGGAAAAGTGCTGACGACATTGAATCACAACTCGTAGGACCGACCAGGTTAACAAGAAGTGTGTCTTATGTGAGTGTTTCTCCGTTCTAATTATGTATCTACCTACAACACAAAGAACAGGATGGTCAGAAAATTTTCGAAATATTACCATGTCCTGATGCAGGATGTTAGTTAATCAACTTGTTAAAACTCTAACCTTTTACATCCATTAGTGTTAGTACAATTTAAATGCCTGCCGCATTGGAGATGATATAAAATTTGTACTTGTTTAATAGTCAATACGTATATTATTCTTTATTTTTCAGGACGTAGAACGTTTATATATTGGTGGCCGTATACTGCACATTGTAAGACATAAGCCGTTAGGCTCTGAAAGGTGAGAATTATCTATATCTAGGTATAGTTTAACTAATATTTATTTAACTTAAATCACATTATATTTATATTATTATTAGAAGTGATTATGATCCAAGAGGCTCTTGAAATTTTCAGACACGATTCTTACGTTAACCTAAACATACCGATGAGGGGTATCACCTATTACGCGTGGTATGGTATGGTCATACTTGTCTTGTAGGTACCGCCTGCGTTGACTGGTGAATTGCCGCACGGCGGATCCCAGACTCTCCCCGCTTGAAGGGCTAGGGGAACACCGGAGTGGTTTAGTGGTATATTCCCGACTCGAAAGAGTCGGGCGAGTCCCACACACGTCAGCCGCTAAGCTAACGGCTGATATGGTGCGTAAAGGCAGTCCACTCCGTTAAAAAAAAAAAGGTACCGCCTGCGTGGTCTAGTGGTTCGCCCACCGGAATAAAGATCCAGAGGCCCCGGGTTCGATCCACAGGGGTACAAGTTTGTACTCGATTTGGTTGGTGGTAGGACATTTATCAAGTCCGCCTAGCTAGCTACCACCATCTTATCAATATCTGTCGCCATAATAATAATGTTGACAGCATTATTATGTTCCGACAATGTGTAATAAGATAGCCAGCCCCTCTGTGGTTGAGGGTTCCAGGTGAAGCTCGGTTCCATCTTCTTCGCTTATCGTCACTTACTATCAGGTGAGATGAAGGGCAAGAGCTTCCCTATATAGCATAAAAATAATACTAGCAACAAACACGTCAATACTACAGGACGGAGAGCTGATTTACTAAAATGACATAAGTCTGGACAACGCTTTACCTTTTTTATTCAATTTCAGGAATACACAAAAAAACGAGCGCATGTACAAAATGCGTTGGGCGTCCGCCGAGGACTTCACCGAACTGGTGGTTATGCCCCGAATGCTTCTGGACCACTTGCCCGAGAACGTTCTAGAACCAATCAAGAAGATTCTAGAAGAACAGAGCCCAGCGGAGTCCACTGGTAGCTGATCTCGACTTTTGGGCGATACCGCCATTGCACAATGAAATCCGGGGCCGTCAACTCATAACGCGACTCAATTCCCATTGATTAACTGAGACAACGCTATATGCCGAGTAGAGCGGCGTCCCGTTTTGTCACCCGCGTTTGGATCGCACTAATACTTCATGGTACGGCCACAGATTATTAACGTGTACAAAGTATTTGGTGTAGGTGGAAAATTATGAACTATATAAAAGATGTGACTAATGCATTTTTTCTACGTCCGTACAAAATATCCGCACAAAAGTGTTCATTTATGTGTACAGAGTAGCGTGGTGTAAGTGGAAAATTATGAATTTAATTAGGAAAAAACGGACAAATTCGTTTTCTACCAACGACTTTCTTAAAAAGGGGGTATAAAATATGCGCACAAAAGTTTTATTCACTGGGGCGTATTGCCTAGTTTTACCTTCTACATAATGATATAATTGAAGCATAAACATGAACAATGTTATTTTGTAGCAAGTACGGTCAGCATCAGAAGTAGCGAGCCCGTTTATAACTCGGTCATACCAACGACAATATTTGTGCAGTATTATGCGACTGTAAAAATAGCTTTAATTAAAAGTTTTATTATTACCTCACCTATTATACGTTGATGCATGATGCTTGTTACCTATTATGATACGCGAATCACGGCCTTGAAAAGAGAGTAACCTAATTTAGTTCTAGTAATGTTTGCTATTGTTATTGAAATCAATTTTATATTTCGTCTTTTTTAAGTTACTCTTTACTAGGTACTAATAATGCGAATAACGATTACTAAATTGTAACACTGTAAGTAAACTATTTATGGCTCAATACGCTTAACTTTTATGTATAAGTAAAAAGTATCAGAGTTTTATATTTTATAACTACAGGGTGAAATCGAAATGAATCGACAAATTTTTATGGGAGGTTCTACTGCTATTAAACATATTAGTGAGGTTTAAAAACAAATCTAAGTCGACAAAAAAAGTATCAATATTTTCCTTTTCTTTTAGGTACACGAAACTGGTAAATATACAAATTAAAAACATAAAACAAAAAAAAAATATAAAATTTATTTTGTTTTATTTAAATATAAATGCAGCACACGCTGGGGTTCTGCCTAGCGTGGGCAGTTCAGCGCAGTGTCCTTTCCGCTGCAATCGGACGAGACCTCTCCCTGTCGGCGGTCATCAAAGACCATGGCCGGCAGCGAGACGGGATGGGCGGCGGTTGCTTCCTTCTGTGAGGATGTGGTGGCGCAGAAGGAGGCCGCGGAAAGAGCCCGCGAGCAAGACCCGCTTGCGGATCCTATCCGCCGGAGGAGGACAGGGCGCAGGAGGCGGCAATTCGCCGCCCTTCTCCAACCTCCATAGTCCGGGGCGGTAGGTGGTAGGGTGGAGCCCTGTCACCTACACCCAAACGTCCCACCGAGAGGGGGGTGTCTTTGTCAACCCGTGGACACCCCCCTGGCCTCAGGCCCTAGAGGAGCCTTAACAGGCATCAGCTGCTGACTGCGCGCTGTGGATGTTTGCGTTGAGTTTCCCACTCGCGTAGTCGCACGGCAGCCTAGCGGAGCACGTTAGTTTTTGGTGAGTAGGCCCAGCACTCTGGGAGAGTCCTACATAACCCCGGTCGTGCCCCACCCAGGCCGGGGTATGACTAAATCATTTTCCAATGATAAAAAAAAGGTAGTACAACGCTGTAGGTACAATCACGCGCAAAGTGCGTCGCAACTATGTAAAATTTTGTCGACCAATTTCAAATTCACCCTGTATGTTAGGTATGTAATCAATATTGAGGGTAAAGCTCTTATGAAATGTGCATTAAAATAAATAATATATAGTTTTACTCATTATGTTGATAATGTAAATAATAACATTTTCACTACACTTACATTATTTACGTGGCGATCGATTTGTATTCTCATATTTATATGATATTACGGTTCCTAGTTACCTGATATTATTAATTTTAAGTAATTTTTAAACAAATTTATTCTAAACATTTATTGCACTATAGAATTTTCGATTGACAACTATGATTTATATCAACTACAAAAAATATATAAGATTTCCTTTTATTATTATGAATTTTATTTCTTCGGTTCCACCTGATAAATAAATCAAGAAATTACAAGTGTGCTCTAAAACAACAGGGAAATAACTATTTGTACGGTCAGATGCAAGAAGCAACCGATTGCGTGATCTGTTGGTAATAATCCAGAATAATATAATTATGTTAAATAAAATAGAATGTACAATATACTTTTTATTAAGTACTTAATACAGTTTTTATAATAATTATATCTCAAATACCACGTTCGCGAATAAATTTTTGTCACGAATAATAATAAAACAGTCACTTGTATATTATGAACTATGGTATTCACTTTAACACATCAATAATTAAACAACTGTTATTAAAAATTGGCTTTTATTAGTAATCTTATTTAAAATATACATTTTTAATCACATTCATCAATATCAGTCAACTTTAACTTTATATCACAGCAAATTATTTCACATTTTATATGTCATACAAGAATTATCGATAACCTATGACTAACATAAACTACAACACTATAATATATTTTTATTTGGTATATAAATGATATCAAGGTCACTAATCTTAATTACACAGAATATTAATAAGCATTAAGGAATGTGAATACAATGAAAACAATAAGCAGGTTTCATCTGCTGAGGTTTCGTAGCTCCGTCATGGCCGATTGAGATACCGCGGTTTTATTCTTTTCAGATTTGTATCTAGAACAAAAGTTAACCACGTTATTAATTACATGCAAGTTGTCCAATATAATTTTTAATTAATTATTAATTCCTCACCACACTGGCCTAATGCTGGTTGGTGTGTATTAACGACTGCAGATGCAGCTGGGACCAACGGTTTGCCTTCCGAAGCACGGAGGAGCTCGTGATAACAAATTTTTGGTCACCCAGCCAATGACCGGCCTTAGCGAAATTGCTTAGTTTATGCAATCGCAAGCCAAGCGCGCTGTGCCACTGCGCTAGCGAGCTGCTCAATTTGATGAAAGGAATTATTAATTAATAAATTATTATTTTTAACAGTGGCAATGACCAATTCAATTATTTTTGAAATATTATTGGTTGAAAAGCTTGTTGATGCAGTGTGAGAATGCTCGGTTTGTATTTGCATAAGCTATGCAATGTCCATCTTTGGATGGGCGAACCAAAATATACCCACGACTTCCTTCGTGATTCCGAGGGCATGTCGCATGAAAATGTCTGTAGCATCTTAGTGGGAAACAAGGAGTAGCACCAAAGCTGTTATGCGTATGGCCATTGTAATAATGGCCAGTGTTGCCAGCCCCTATATTCTTCCATAATGGGAAAAGCCGGTGTCCTAGAATTGGGGACATTAAAAAACGATGATGAAGCCTTAGTGCTGGGAATGACTTTACGTAATTCTATCAGCGTTTTGACACTAAAACCTGGACCAAACCAGATTATCGCATCGTTCTGCTCACATACACTGCATTTCTATCAGCTGTGGCACAACTGATAGAAACGCTTCCAAAGGATTCTGATAGTATCCCTTATTACTTTGGCCTCAGTTCTAAAGACGTAGCCAGGAAGTTACCTGTCCATGAATTGATGAGCGATGTCCGGCCGGTAAGTAGCCATGTCTCTAAGGTACGCCTGGTCGTTGGAGAGAGCGCGTCGGTACGCGAGTTCCCGCCAAGCCTCGCCGCTACGCCCCGACAGCAGAACCAGCCCCTCCATGAAACTAGAACAGGCAGAAGGGTTGGCAAGATTACCCGATTGGCTTTCACAGCGTAAACATATTCCGACCCTGTGTACGGTTACGTTTTTTAATCTGACATTTGCAATCAAGGCATTGTCTTAAGCAAGCGTTTATCAAGTTCTTATTGTAAATCAAGTGTTACTAATAAAATCTACGTTTTACTGCAATGAAGACTTCTTTATTTATCAAGACAATTATTAAAATTGTTTTGCGTAGCAAGATCAAGTCGCGAAAATATGGTCCTTAAACCATTTCGAGAGGCCAATCAATGAAGAGAGTGATTCTGATTACATACCGCTCAAAGTTTTGGCTTAGGTTTTTAGTCGGCCTCCGCCCCTGGAGTGAGTGGGGCGGATAATATTAAATGTCAAGTTTAGTCAAATTAAAGAATGAAGGAGGCAGGGAAGGGCCAGGGGCCTTACCACCAACTCTAAATGCGACTCAATTCCAATTGTTAAAGTGAGACAACGCTAAAAGCTGGTTAGAGCAGCGGGCGTCCCGTATTGACACCCGCGTTTGAATCGCACTAATACTTCATGGTACGGCCACAGTTCATGAAAATCCGAAACCGACGGGCATACATGAAGACATCAATGAGATTGCATGAAGCGAAATAAATGTGTAAGGTATAAGGTAAGGTATAAGGTATCGTAGCAAGTGGAAAGGAGATATCTCTGCCTACCCCTGTGGAAGAAAAGCGTGATATATGTAGGTATGTATGAAAAATCTGTAAAAGACATTGCCGTTTCAAAGACTTACCTCAAATATTCTGTCACCAACGCATACAGCTGTTCGGTAGTGCGATTCAGTATGAGCCTCGTAGGCGACGCGTTAAGCAGTGACAGTTGAAGGGCTATCTGCTGCGCGAGCGCAGCCGCCTCCCCCGCAAATCCCATGCAGCCACCTTGCAGATACAACTCGGCTGCGTCCGTGCAATGTTCTATCGCGGTGTCTAACAATGACCTGTAAATAAAAAACGCTTCTATATCGATAGCACATTACAGATGGCGATTCTTCCATGCTGGCCTGGGAGCAACAAAATAACGTAGAATAGGCCAGCCCCGACTCATCCTATGATGGGTGTCGTAAAAGTCGATTAAGAGAGATTGCCCGGTGTAGACCGATAAGCACCTTGGGGCACCCGAATGGTGGAACAGCATACCCAAAGAGTATACCCAAAGACTCTCTCCGTTCATCGGTCTCTCGACATGGTCCGTTCGTCCCTTTTCTATACAATCATTAATCACGAGCACCTTTCTGGTGTGATGGATGATGTGAATCAAAAGGGAATGGATGGTTTGATGGCGTCTGACCGATATGAAAGGAAGAGGAAACATACTGCGTCGACCCCAGATAGCCTGGGAACAGAGCAGGGAGAAGAAGAAGAAAGATAGTTACGTAATCAGCCTACTGGCCACTCTGCCACTCACCTCGTGGTCACACAATCGTGCACCTGCAGCCAGACCGGCGGCTGGAAAGGTCTCTTGGCGGTCGCCTTGGCCGCGTCCATCGCCATCCTCTCCAGGTCCTCGATCAGGGACAGCGCCTGCTTGCGCTTCACGTTGGCTGCCTCCGCGTACATGTTGAAGTGCAGGGCGACCTAATAAGATACCGGAAAGCGTTAAAAACTTACCATTTAATAGGTTTAGGCCCGAGTTCACCAACACATACAACAAGCGATTAAAAGATAACCGTCAGTTTTTGACAGTTCTTCCATACGATAAAATGACAGCTTCTGATGGTTAAATAATAATCGCCTGATTAACTCCAGCCTAAATGATCTCTGCATACGTATCGGGAAAATACCCCGGACAGGACGTGGGCCGGACGGGGACTGCAGAAATATCGTTTCATACAAAATGTACCATGACGGACACATGTCACGGAGTCACGGACGGCACGCGCACGGGGCGTTTTGAAGGAGCGAGGCCTCGACCCCGTCCCGTCCACGTCCCGTCCGGGGTAATTCCTGTTACGTATGCTGAGACCTTTAGATACCGGAAAGCATTAAAAACTTACTATTTAATAGGTTTAAAATCGATACTGAGAAACTGGTTACTGCAGAATAATTTTTATACAATCAATGAATTTCTCAGTAATAAATATTATTGATAATTGTTGTAATAATAAATGTACTTATATGATGTAATTATGATAATTTTGTAATAAAATGAAAATAACTCCTATTAAGTTAATTAATGTAATATATTTATAGTTTAATTTTAATATTGATTAGGTATTTAATTATATTTAATAACTAATATCTATTTGTATGCTAATTATTTTTAGCTAAATGTGCATTGTTCATAATATAACTCATAACACCTATGTAATGTGGTGGTGTATTTGCTAAATGTGGTACATTCTCTGATCTCTATTATACAAGTACGCTGGACTGAAGGTTGTCATCCAAAAAATGAAGCCAAATTGATGATCGCCATTTTGGCGCTGACGGCACTGGTGTACAAAGGTGAACATCCACGGAACTTATATTAGAGATGCATTTGTAATGTCAAATACGAGCAACAAACGACAAATCTAGCACCTACCCTTGCCGCTCGATGGGGCGCTTCAATCGGCACAAGAAACATTTTGTGATTTTAGTATTCTTATTCAGTCCAGCGTTATACTTGCATAATAGAGATCAGTGAATGTACCACATTTACCAAATAAAGGTTTCTGATTTCTGACCATGATGTAGGCGTCCGTGTCGCCGGGACAGTGCGTCTTCAGGAAGTCGAGCAGGCCCTGCTTGAACTCGGCGATCTTCTCCGGCTGCTGGCCCAGCATGAAGTCGAACTGGCCGAGCAGGAACTCGAACTGGTGGTTGTCGCGCAACGCCTGTGAATTAGGTCGTGGCAGAAGTTGTTGGCCGTGTGGTGACGGCAGAGTAGAATACAATTGTCACCACCCCAAATCTCTCCCGTGGGTGGTCGTACAAGGCGACTAAGGATAAATCAGTGATGAGGAATGGGCAGCAGCGTTTCTCTTATACCACCTAGCAATGTACTGCGACTTTTGTACCCGATAAATGGCAATAGGCTCGCCACCTATTACGTCGGACCTAACGTAATGGGCGAAACGTGGACGTGATTTATGTATGTATGTATTCTGTAAGAAAAATAGTAGATTTTATACCAAGGGCGATTATATAGGGATAAACAAATAATGTCTCATATCGCAAATATTTGACGCCCGAGCCGAGGGCGTGGGCGATTAATATGCGATCTGGGAGTAAGTAGCAAAGTGCCCAATCTATTCGAACGCATAGAATACAAATGTATGAAACTGACGTATTACAGAGAAAACAACTTGGTCACTGTCGTGTCAAATGTAAGAGAAACTGTCAAAAAATGACGTTTGTATACTCTATGTGTTCGAATAGGTTTGCCACTTGGTTAGGCAGGCTGATGAGGCTTGCTATTTTATCGCCCGAGGTAAGACCATAATTTTATTACACCCCCTGACCAGTAAGTGGGATTTTCCGTGCTCGTAGCGGGCGGAAAAGTCCACTTTATGGTCAGGTGTGACCTAAAAGACAAGAAGAATGCAGTTTCGGTGGCATTAAAAAGACTTAAAGGCAACCACATAAGATCAGAAAAAGGGGCAAACCCCGCAAAGTTATGGGCCACTGTCCCCTAAACAAGCGCCTATATCAAATTACAGCTGTCTTCCTCGACCTTTCCATCACTCAATATTCATGTTCCATCACTCGCCGTTCTCATTTAGCCAGTCAACCAAAATACGCTCACTGTTGGGCATAGGCCTGACCCAAGGATCCACATGACTCCACACCTGTCGGTCCTGCGCTGCCCACATGCAGCGGCTTCCCGCGACCTTCACCAAACCGTTCGGTCCATCTTGTGGGGGGCCTGCCAACGCTACATCTCCCAGTGCGCGGCCGTCATTCGAGAACCTTCCTGTTAGCGGCTGGCATGCAATCTAACCTTTTTCATTGCGTTTCATAATTCCTCGTACTTTATAATAATTATGTCACTTTTTATATTGTTCGTTGTCATTGATATATTGCTTTGGCTACCGTTTTGTGTGTTGCTCTGTTCTACCGTTATTATATTAGTTCATTAGATTTACTCGTGTTTCCTTCATAATTATACAGTCCACTGCACGTTTCGCTATCATTTGGTCCGGCTCGAAGGACCGAATGTATTTAATCATTTGGTCCTTCGAGCCGGACCAAATGATTAAATACATTCGGTGTATTAAGGGAAAAAGTTCCAAGATACGCACCTGGAAGACATAGGCACACTCCGTGTACCTAGCCAGGCCGGTGAGTAGTCGGACCATGAGCCGCCAAGAGCGAGCCGCCAACAGGCGCATCGTCAGCGCCTGCGCCGACCTCAACGTCACAGCCACGCCCTCCGTGTCGCACGCACTCGAGAAACACTCGTGCGCTAGCACCAGAAGCTCAATCGATATTATATTCACCTGTAATTCACATATCAATTATTATATCGACAACTATAAAGTCTGTTAACCATAAGATAATACGAATGACAGCTGTCATATTCATACATATTTTGATCTATCCCTTTCACACAGACATGTCCTCTTTGGTATTTGCTGCCTACTGTCATATAATTCATCCTAGCTGAAGTGATTGCCTTTATAGATAATTAATTTTATATATGGCTTAATCGAAGTTTTCAGTAGCAACATTGGACCATGACAATAATTCATAAAAAGCAGACAAAATACCGTTATGTATAACATAATACTATCTATTGCGTGGCTAATCGCGTTAAAAATTGGAAACCTTTTCATCACTTTAACTCACATTTTTTCTATTTTTAACATATTTTTTTGATTATTCATGAATGTATGAATACTTTATCCGAGTCCAAAGAACCTACCTGTTTGGTGGACAATTTAGCTCCTTTTGTTATCTTCCGTATATTTGACTTGACTTCGTATCTGATGTGAACGTTGCTCTTGGTGACAACATCAAACAAGTTTCTCCTCGAATCTCTGGTCATCTTAGGAGCCACAGTGTAAATACTGGCCGCAGAGTACAAAGATTCAGTTTCAGCGCTTATATAAGTGCCTTCACCTGTTAGTACCGATGCTCTTTCTTCAGTTTCCACGTGTTGATACTCTTCATCCACCAACGTTTCCACGTCCATGTTGCTGTCATCCAAGGTGCTCTCGGGTACATTTGCGACATTGGTCGCCTTGTAGATCTTCTGGAATGCCACTAGGTGGTCGAGGATTAGTCTGCCGATGTGACTACAGGCGTCCGGGCGCATGTTGAGAAACAATTCCAAGTCCGATCTGAGTGTGTAGCCCCAGAGAGTGTACTGAAAATGTTCTTTCTGTCTGAAGGTAGAGGGCTTTACTAGATGGGGAGATATGACAGCCGCTACCATTTCACGGCACAAATATTCAGCAACCTACAACCGATCAAATAAAAATTATAGTGTCCAAAACGAAATTTAAAAACTACAATAAATAATAAGGAGGTAACAATATCATAACATACCTGCTTAGAAGGTATGTTAAAGGTTTTAAAGACCTGATTAGCGAGAGACATACGTTCTCTGCCGCTGACTAGGTTAATGAAGTCAACAGTTCTGTTTTGGTATTTCAGCACGGAAATATAATCCCATCCGATTTGCAGTGCGATTCGAAAATAGCTAGCCACCTGAAAATGCAGACGTAATTCAAGAGAACAAAATAAATATAAATTTGTTCATCAGAAAGCTGTCATGTTTATTTATGTTATTTTTTTCAAAATAAGTACTTAAAAATGCTTAAACATTCCGATCACATTGCTTGCTGCTGCTTTCTCATTATGGGCTGGATGACAGGTGTGATTGTAAAAATTGTTTATTTATTATTCATAGCGTAGTACTACGCACACGTGTTTAGGAATGTCTGCGACCAAAAGGGACTTACAAAGAATGCTTAAGAAACACATACCTGTTTAACAAGTGTCAAACCACTTCGAGCAGCCAGCGCGTCAAGAGCGAAAAGGCGGTCTGCTTCCTCGCGAGCCGCTACGTGAACATTGCCAGGCATGTTGTCTTGTTTCTCTTGAATGGTTACCAGCTCTTCGAAACTGGCATTTGACCTACCTGAAACTAAAGTGTAGATATTAACAATATAGGCCGTGTGACGACATCAGAGCAGAATAGAATTGTCACCACCTCTTGTCCTCTGCGAGTGTCGTACAAAGCGATTAAGGGTTCGAAATGACTTTATGAGATGTAAAGTTTGTGAAACGTACATAAATGAAACGTTGATTTGCGAAATGATAACTTTGAATTTCGTTGCTTGTTAACTGTAAGTTTGTTAAATAACTGTTGATCAACCAAAGGGTAACACATTACCCATCGGTGGTCGGTAAATAGCGTGATTTTTTTATGTACCAGCGATATTAATATTATTATTCGCGATTATTTTAAGTGCTAGAGATCAATTAAAAACATAAAAGGCAAGATCTACAAGTTTGTTATAAAACCTGTCGTGAGCATGTTGAGCTGTGAAAAAGTAGCATGAAAGAAAAATCTCAAGTCACCTGTCAAATTACTCGAGTACAAAGGCGATGAGATGACCAATCTCAATTCTTGCGGTAATTCGTAAGGTGAACACGATCCCTCCGCCAATTTCAGGCAGGTTCGTACTATTTGAACGGGGCAAGCTGGACTCCTATAGCGGAATTCCGGCAACGGCTTAAAGAGTGCCGACAAGCGGAAAGCATCAACCAGTAATTTCAATTCCAGCAGCTGACTTAACACTCTTCTCCAGCTGTCCATAGCTTCTGGCTCCTCCAACGTCACAACATCTTCAATGTTACCCACATCAGACTCAATTTCAATCTCGCCAATCGCCATTGAGAAAGGCCTGTCGGCGTTGACGAGACCAATCTTGTTGGAGCTGTTAAAATCTTTCTGGCCGTTGAAAATAAAGTGTACGGTACTGTGGAAGCTATTCAGAAAGACTTCGTGCGATTCGCTGGAGAAGTAGGCTTGCCACATGCGATGTTCAAGCTCTTCTCTCCGTCGACTGTACTCTCGCTTTTCCATGAACCAACTCAGGATTATCCTGTACGAATAAAATGTCTGCACCGTGTCTGTAATACGTTCGGCGTGTTGTACCAGAAAATCGGTGGCGTCTTCAAATGTGACTGATGCCTTTTTGAAAGCCTCGCTGCATTGCGCTATGAAGAGGGTCAAGTCCTTTTCTTCCAATACAGCGTCCTCTTTGGTAATCAGCATCTCGTATTTATGTGTCCACTCCGCCATTAAGACATCGTTGACCGGAAGTTTGGCCAGCGTGGACATTTTTAATGCGACCTCGTAGTTCCTTTTGGTCGTGTACGTTTCAATGCACTCGGTCAAGTATTCAACAGAGTCCTCGTGGAGTAGTTTCGACAAGTCCACAACAGCGGATGTTTCCATGGAAATTTGAAGAATTTCGAATAGAACCAAAAAGTTGGGCGACGGCACTGAAAGCAAATATCATTAAATGAGTCATTTTGATCGGTTTCATTGGAGTGGTCGATGAACATTAGTATTTTAAATTCCCATGATTGTTACCTGTAATAGATTTTTCAAAGTGCGCCTCTGCCAAGCATCGCAAGAACTCCCTTTGATGGAAGGCGCTATCAAAACTCTGACTCACTGTCGCCTTGGAAAGAGACACGGCTACTTTCTGTAGGTCCTCCTTAGACAAATGCCACGATATGCTAGATGCGTCATTGCTATATTTCCTTTGGCAATTCTGCAAAAAGCTATGAAGCAATCTCACGGATTCCGAGTCGAAATTGCGATGACGAATGCACCGCTGTAGAAAGAGTGTGAATAGTATCAGAGGACTTTCCTGTGGAAGAATTTTTTTAATAAATATTTGTTTATTGTTGTAAAATATTTTTTCTTAGGCATAAGTAATCAGAATTACTTACAGACATAAAAATGAGCAGCGACTCGTGTAAAGTGGTAATGTAGCCTTCTAGGACGCAAACTACAGCGATTTTTTGGAATTGTTCAACTGTAATACCCTGTTGGCTCATATCCGACGGAAGAATATGTTGTATTTGTACTGACGGATCTAAGGATGAACGGATCCATTGCGCCCAGAGTATATCCACTGCATTTGGCTGGAAAAGGTTTTAGCATCATAAACTTTACACAGACCAGAAAAAAATTTAAAAGTTATATCCATAAACGGTACCACGCACCCTCCGCAATCAGGGTAGCTGCCTACACTACGATTTTTTTTTAACCTTTATATAATGCCCATTATTTATGGGTTAAATAATTAGCGAAACACGGGTGTTAATAAGTTAAGTTAGTCATGTATTTAGGTATGTTTGTTAAATACTTACCTCGTAGCAACTTGCAATGAGTGCTAGTAGAGGTTCTTTGCAAACTTCAGCGGCTCGTAATAGGGCCGCAGGCGGATCTTCGGGTCCGTGACATGACGCCGCCACCTCCCACAACTCTCGCCCCAAATACGAGCTCGAAGGAAACTCGAATGAACCGCTTTGCGATTGCGGGCTCTAAAGGAAATTTTGTTTTAGGTAAAGTCTGACGAAACCCCCTTAATGTTAGGTCAGGGAACAAGTATTTTCGCGTAGGTATAGTATGTTTTGACTTGTAATAAAATCTTTTTGATTGTACTATTTTAGTCTGGCTGGTTTCATGACGTTGAAAAGGTATTCATTCCAAAGAAAGAAACAAATTATAAGATTTTTTTTCTCCACCTATTTTTCAATTGTTTTTTTTTTCTGTCATATAATCTAAAGGTAGGCATTGACGGTGCGTCCATTTGGAATGTCCATCCAAATGGATGGACCTCAAATTACGACAGCTTTAACTATCTTTCCGTTTGGACGTATGAGTCGTTACTTTAATTGCAGTCAAAGAGAAAATACATTAAATAAATATTGCATAATGGGGAATTAAAGGATCGCTAGCGCAGTGTTCGCTATGTTCGCCCGGCCTGCGATTGCGTAAACTAAGCAATGATGGTGCATGGATTTCAAACTGTCTGGAAACATTGACGAACCGATTTTGGAAGACGTCCACGCCATTTAGATCCTAATGGACAGATCGTCAATGACCACCTTAAGATACACCTCCCTCTGGTCGCCCTGTTACGGATACAATGGACACCATTTGTGGAATGCAAAGAATCTTTTTCCTCAACCTATTATAACACGCTTACTGAAAACACTTACATATTCTCCAGAATTCAGCTTCGTTAGTCTTCGTTGTCCATTAGCTGAATTACTTTTGGAATCTTTATCTGATCCCTCCTCGTTACTCCTATGCAGCATTATGTGTTTTAAGTGCTCTGCATACGATTTGTTCTCAAACTCTTGTGACAATTGCAGCATCTGATTTAATGGATATCGAAACACATCCCCGAAAAGCAAAAAATAAAACCAAGAATTCGATTTGATAAACTCTCTCAACTGCATTTCTGGTAAAGGTAAATTGTGTAACATTGCAAATTTAATCATTGTCTGGGATTCGTACAACACTAAAGATATGTCAATCTTTCTGTCTAAGCATTGCCTCTCTTTGAGATTGATTAGCGTCGCTTCTTCTAAGTAATTCAGTATTTCTTTTACAGCTTCATCGTCGTTCTGAATCAGCTTGTATGTATACTCGCTGACTATTTTGTTAACTTTATCTATGGAAATACCCTTGAATGCCGCCAAGTATTCTTTTACCATTTTTGCAGCAGAAATATGGACTCTGCATCTCGTTGGATTACATCCAATCATAGCAATAAAAGATATAACGCAAGCAGTCATTGCAGGATCAGACCAGTTTTGCAACGCAAGAGCGTGCGCTTCGCTCGAAGCGCTTTTTATACTTTTTTCTTGCAATCGATTATATAATAGATACTGCTGTTCAACAAAAGCTTGACTCGCATTACATGGCCGATACTGTTTCAAATAATAAATATGATTTAATTTAGCGACGTATCCATATCTTTTCATTAGTTTTTTATCTGCAAAATCCGGCATTTCTATTGGTTTTTGAATCAGCGCTTTAATACTAGAAGTGTTGAGATCTGCGTCGTTCGACAAAAGGCTACCCAAGCTACGCCTATCAGGTTTGCTACTTTTGAAACTTTTCGGATTTTGATTAATCAGCTGAAATTCAAAGACCTTTGATATATCCAAGCCTCGATAGCCAGATAATAATTGATATACATTTACATCTCTACACCTATATGAATTCTCAGTATCAGAAAACTTATTATAAATATTGTACAAATGAGCAAGTTTATTCTTATACCTTTTATTTGGCAATTTTAAGTCTTTGAATTGTAAATAGTCTTCTTTTGAGAATATATCAAATAATTTAGCATTATCCTCTAGTAATATCATACCAAGCACCAAGTAAGGGTTTGAAGAAATATAATCATCAATGTTTTCTTTTGCTATTTGCTTACAAGTCTTGTAAACTGGAATGACATGGCTCTGCCTGTCTGAAGTCTGTCCAATACTTTTGAATAACAACCATAGCTCAATACAATCTTTCGCTTCTTGTTCTACACCTGATAAATGTTTTTCTAATATGTCACATTCTACACACATAGTTAGTACTTTAAACAGTTTGTTTTTCACACAATATTTTGCGAGTTCAGTATAAAAATGTTGCTTGTTTATTGTAGCACATGTTTCAGAAAATATGTCGTCAATTAATTTCAAATTGTGCGTCCTAGCAAGTCGCGATAAAATAACATATAGATTATTACGCTCATCTTCATTTACAATGCCATAGGAAGACAATGTGTCATAAATGCACATTTTTGTATATGCATAGCAGTTACTATTGGCAATTCCTTCTATCATTTTACTTGTAATAGTCCACTTTCGAAATATTTCGTCCAACTTTTCCAAAATATCTTTACCAAAACCTTTTGTGTCGACATTGAGAATTTTACTTGCAAAGTTTTCGTTGTTGAAGAAATTGTAACGAGCATTCATGTCACGAACAACTTCAGATGTTTGGACATTTATCCAGCGGATCAAAACCATCGCTTTATTGGTCTCAACCAAGTAAGTCCACACCTCGAGAGGTGATGAGAACTCCAACATTGAAAATTCTGAAAGTATAATTACATTTTTATACTATAAATAATATTGTTACTACTTAATAAGTAAATTGGTATGCTGATTTATTAGATGATTTTTATAAATTTTACTTTAAGCAATGTTTTGGTGGTTAGTAAATACAAATGATGACGATTTATATTATCCCAAATATAAAAGTGACATTCTCCAATTTTATATCCAAAGAGATTTATTATGTACAATGTCCTCTTTAATTTTGTACTTTATTTTCAATATGTTATCTTATTTGTTCTCAAGAAGACCCTAATTGTAGTAAACATTGTCATTGTCTTAAATTATTCTGATGTAAAAACATAGTTATCTCAACCTACATTTAATGCACTTAATTATCAGTGGAAAATTAATTAATAGAGTAAACAAAATATGTAATACATAGCAATTCCCAGCACTTTTTATCACTGTAAACATTTCTCTACTTTAAGCATATTATGTTAAAATGAATTAATTATTTTGAAAATTATTTTATGCAAATTTATCAAATCTTTACTAGCAAGTAAGCATTTTTATATGGAAATTTATACCTCACCAATCAAAGTATTAAACACTATTATTATCTATGCACTTAGCCATTTTTTGGGGCTAATCATGATTCCTTTGCTTAAGATATTATGGGAGTCAGAATCAAGACTGCTGAGGCAGTATAAGTTGCTTAATACAATAACCAAGAAAATCATACATACATTGTTGTTTGGTTGATAAAATATAACTTTTGTATTAAAATGAAATTTAGGCCACATATTTTTTAGGACCATTTTTAAATAATTATAAAATATTGGAATTGTACTTGAAAAGTCACATTCTTTTGTTTTTAACATGTTCAATTACTTATTTATTTATATTTTCTTTGTTGTTACATATTATTATGAAACGATTATTTAATAATAAAATAACTTACCAAAAGTATCAAAAAATAAAACAGTGGCTATTCTACTTTTCCACTCTGGTGAATATTTAACAATATTTTCAACAGTCATTGCTTTAATTTCATTTTCATTGACAATTATTCTGCCTTTACCAGTGCCAAACACCTTATTTTGCTTAAAGGTGCCATCTGCTTCAAATGATTTTTCCAAATATCTTAACAGATTCCAATGTTTCTTAAAGTCCTGCCATCTGCTTAGATTCTCTGGTAGAAAATCTTTTGCCAACTTTTGCAGATTGTCAACAATAAAGTCTCTATGTTCTATTTGGGGTGAAGTCTCTGCTAAAGTCATAAGATGGATTTCAGGATTAACCTTCACCTTTCCTAATATGTGAAGGACTTTATAAATCTGTTTTCTCATGAGCAACTGTACTGTCCATGCTTTTACCTGTCAGAAAAAAAATATGATCATGACTACTGGAATATGACGAACATTGCTCTTATACAGATTCATAAAAAATAATAAGTATATGTTTGAATATATAATAATTAGGCACCAACATTATTCTAGTTAAAGAATCAAGAAACTTAAAAAGTTGTTTACTTCAGTCATGAACCAATCCTCAGCTGTTGAATCATCCCAATTATTTTTGTGCTTAAGATATTTTAAGCACAAATTGATGTGTGTGCCTTTTGCAGCCGCCTCCCGTACCACATCTCTAGGTGATTTTTCTTCCCAACATGACCAAATAATTTTTTCATTTTGTGATAGTTCATCCATGTTTTATCGCGACTGTATTCATGGAAGAAAACACTGACTTTGTTTAGCAATTAAACGATGGTGCTGATTATTTAAGTTACGGTCCAGAAAGACTAAATAAATTTGATCTAAATCACAAACAAAGCAAAACAATTCCACAAAATAATCCTCAATCTCAATCAAAATACTAATGTCTGTCAATGTCAGACTGACATTTTATTCCTCCTATTTTATGGAAGGTAATTTAGCCCATACAGCCTTATAAAATAAAATATGAGTGACAAATAACGATTCTAGAGAATGCTTGGCGCGGATCAAAATATGGTAACAGAGTTCATGGTGGCAATGGCGACTGATGATGTGGTGCAGACTTCTATAAAATTCTCAATATCAAACATATCATAACACTTTTAATTCGGTGATTTCTCACAATTGAACGTCTTCACGGATCCGTAGGCATGAAAATAACACCACTTTCACTCCACAAAGTCTACTCTGTAATGGACCTCGGAGACGGTCAATCAGCTTCGCGTCAAGCTCGTTCAGTTTCTGTGTGTTTCTGTTGCTAGGTCAAACAGATATTTTTTATGTCTGTTTGATTTGTTTGACATCTATAAGATTTGTTTTACCTAGCAACAGAAAGAAACACACAGTAAATGAACGAGCTTGACGCGAAGCTGATTGATCGTCTCCAAGCCCATTAGCATCTACATAATACCCATAGAGGACAAATTGTGGTTGCTAAGCAACTTAAACAAATAAACAGAAAGAAACAGATTGTCCAGTAAAGCAAGTAAACACTACGTTTAAGATTAGAGCAGAGTTTTATACAGTTAATTACCATGGCGGAAGAATTACAAAAAGCGCATTTATTCTACGATGATATCCATAAAATACGAATAATGGACACATCTGTGTTAAAAGAGACTACTGATGTAAGAGATACTTGCAAGGAATATGAAACGAGTTAGTTAACCATTTAATCTTACCTATTTCCTGGAAAACCGGCAGACATATTTGGTAGTCAATGCCACAGCAAACCTGCGTCGTAGACTTGTAGCCCTTAAGCGGGGATTTCACTAGACGGGCATGCCTGCAGACATGCTCGCCAGACCTCGCTTCTGTAATGTAGTGTAATGTGTACAGACCTACCTTTATGTCACAGTCAGTTTGGCTTATTAGTCTCCTGACTAATCAGAAGGTAGTATTTTGTATACCTATCATACGACAGTGTTTCTTACGTCCGTCCTCATTGTAACTTAAAGCAGTGTGTTCACGGTAGAGCAGAATACAAATTTTAATGTTCCACCCCCATTCTCTCCTTTGGGTGTCGTACAAGGCGACTATAAGGGTTTAGGTAGAGATGATGAATGAGCTGCAAAGTTTCCCTTAGACTACTATATACCCAGTAATAGGTATATCTACTGCGATTGGATTGACATGGGACTAAAATTTACGAAATGTATGTGTTAGGTAATTTGCTTCTACCTACCCTAGCTAGACTTGACTTTTATTTCAGTCCTCATTCAACTTTTATTTTCTTAGAGATTCAAGAGTTTAGAAATAACATCAACTCATTGCTGGACATGCTGAAACAGCTCGGAGATAATGTTGAGACACAAAAGATGGCAGCCATCGGTGCCACGAATCTTCTAAAATCCATCACAAAAGATCGAGAGTCTGAGCAGGCTAAATTACAAGTAAGTACCACGGTAATGTTCTACGGCACTTTAAACTACCGAAAACTGTCAAGCTTCTTCAATCGATTGTGAACTTTAACATATTTGTACTTAAAGCAGAAGCTGATTGAAAAAATGGCATTTTGTTGCTTGACGTGCTATTAGTGCTGTGCCAACCTATAGCGAGTTTACAGCTTAGTTTATTTATGTATGTACCTACTTTGCTTACGATCAAAGGTGAACGAACACTTATCCGAGCCGAACGCGCCGAAATCAACAAATTTATCGAAATCTTTATATGGAATCTTATGAAACCTCGCACGCTTGCCGGATTCGAATCGTCCGATTCTGTCAAAATCTTCATAATTCGGATGATGTCATCGGAAACGATGCGGACGGACCTATTAATTGAGTACTATTTTCGATTTCTCCAGCGCGGATGGATCTGTCAATTCGTACTATTTTCGATTCCATCGGCGCGGATAGGTGTGCGAGGCCTCCGCTGGCTACGGAGCGTTCGGCTCGGTAAGTGTGCGTTTACCACAAAACCGATTCGTTGCGGATGACACGTCTACCGTACCATCACTGTGTGGCGTTAGATTGTGTGACGGGAGGTTTGCCATTTTGAAATCGATGATAAATGATAACTCCAATTAGGTTTAAGCGCATATATGTCAATTTAAGATCTAACTGCCGCGCTCAGAGACGTCAAAGAACGTTAATGAGTATTTAACGTCAAAAAATTACAATTCAAAACTAGTCGCTATTCTTGCCGGGTCTATGGTCTAGATTTGAATGAAAATTTTTGACATTAAATACTCATTAAAGTTAATTGACGTCTCTGAGTGCGGCAGATAATCGTTGAGTTTATAGGAAGTCAGAGTGTCGCAATGTCAACTAACAAACTTTTCCTTATTTTCAAACAGGCTGAGATAAACGACAACACCTTAATTCTGGAGCAATTTGACAGTGAATACGACACCCTGCAGATCTTGGAAGCCACTCAAATGGAAACTATTGAATACTTGACGCAACTGCGATAAAGTGAACGCGCAAAATATATGTGGATTCAAATAAGAATACTAATGTACAGTCTGTAAAAGTGTATTTTTCATTGACACACATGAAATTATTATTCAATTCGATGTAGCAGCTCAATAATTATAAAGTGGGGTCAGCTGCGTTGTACCTGTGACACAATCACACAAAAAAAAACAAAGTATTCCCAGTTTAGAACTTGTCAAATCAAGATAATTATGGATTTATGATTTTACATTACTTGCGATTACAAAAATATAACTACTTACAACTATAGAGTAACACATAAATAAATGAAACATACATAGGTACTTCCCCATACATGTTAATCCCAAAGTGATGGGTATAAGTTTTTAGGAACATGCCAATGTTATCTTTTCCATAAAGGTAGAGGTCACATTAGCTACAATGCATTAACAAGTGCTCCATGCTGTAACAATGTATTATCCAAGATGTGCACATTCAATTATCATCTAGAAGGACCTGCTCCTATAACACCAAATATTAACTAGCACAGCCCTTGTCACGACAGTGTCAACTATTGGTATCAATTTTATTAAGATTAATTTATAGAAAAACATTTTATAGAAAACTCCCCTAGCCATCCTTGGCACTCCTAACAGTATACCACTAACCAAATAGTAAAAATAAGTACCATTTCATTCAATCCTCTACAAACATTTGGAAAACCCTAATCCATAAAACCAATGCCATATAATAATCTTAATATTGGCAACACACTGTCCTAATTAATTGCTTGGGGCGTTGTTTCTACTTGCAAACACAAAAACCCGAGACTAAATGAATTCTTTATTGAGCGATTAATCATGTTCTGATAGTTTTGCAGCATTGTTCTATTAAAACTTTAAATACGAATAACGAAATTTGACGTCTTACCTTGCAAACAAATCTTTCAGAAAAAATATTACAGTCCAGTTGTAATTTATTATGTCATATGCGAATTATTGTTTGTAAAACATAGGCGATTCCTATAACAGCTGTCATATCTATAAAATATTGTTTAGATATCCTTTTAACGTATCAAACATACATTTATTGCCAAATTACTGTCACAGGACTATTAATCAATACCAACTACATTTAATATTGCCTATGCATCAGACTATTTAAAAACAGTTTATCTGTATACCACCTATTGGACAAATCTATTTAGCATACTATCATTATGAACTTGATTTTGACATGGCTCCGGTTTTACAAAAAAGAAAAATATTAGATCATTAGTAGGAGCTTTTAATCTAGATTTCGCCTTGGGTCATTAAATTTTTAAACCACAGCTGTTAAAACATATTACAAATAAATTTTATGTTGCTTCCGATAGTTTACAAAACGATAAGACGAATGGCACACAATTTGTTTTCATATACATAATGCTTAAAAATTCTACAATCAACAGCCATGATCATTCAATTTTTTTAGGCAAGCATGTGACTTACAGGCACCAATTTTATTACAAACTTTGAACATTGCTTTTCTAGCTATCCAATTAACCCCCGTGAAACGATTCAAAAGGCTATAATGTAAAAACTAACCACAAAGTAAATATTTTGAACCAAAAATTAAAAGGAAGAATCGGACCTTCAATATCGCTAATCAATACGAGCGCGTTCTTTATGCACACGGTTATTTTGGCGATGCAAGAAACGTGCACTTTATCGTTCATCGCCAAAATAACTTGCGTCTAAATCGTTCGAAGAGTTAAGGTTAACGCCCATTAGAGCCACCCGGCACCAGACCCGCATCGCCCCGCCTCGAGCGGTTAGTATTGTTTATATGGATTTGTATAGAGGTGCGCTCACTACATCAACTCTGTAAGGCCTCTTTACACGGTTTTTCGCCGTCAAAATCTACGGTTAATTCGCCGTGTGTAGGCACGGCCGTCAGTGTTGTATGGATGACTGTGGAAGTAAAGTTATTTTACAGACTTTCTTTCTAAAGTGTCGAAGTCAAGAAGTTCGAAAATATAATTTATTGCATTATCTTATTGACCACAGCCCGGCTAGCATGACCACTGAAGCACAATATGATAACTCCATTTATCGCTTTCGGTTGTCATGCTAGCCGGGCAAATACAGTGACGTTAGGTCCACTGCCTGTTGACCACCTGCCCGGCTAGCATGACCACCCAAACATGATATGATATAGCCATTTATCGCGTTGAACTTACAAAAATCATTGGATTTTCGACAAATTAAAGCGATAAAAGGGTATAATTATATGATGTCGCCATAAGGGCTTTAAGATAAAGCCATTTATCACTTTGAACTGTCAAATATACAATGATTTTATACAGTTCAAAGCGATAAATGCCAATATCATATCGTGTTTCGGTGGTCATGCTGGCCGGACTGGCGTCCACCAGTGAACGCCGAGCGACAAGGCAGTGCTGGGCGGGTGCCAAGTGGGTCTAATGACCTTTAAAGTGCATTGATAATCGTTTCAAATATTGTAAATGACGGAAAAGTTAATGTAATTAAACTAATTTATCTCCTCCAAGATCACTAAATAAAGTTGAATGGAATTCGCCTTTCAACATTTGTCTTGTTCTCCATTTATTTTAACGCATTTCGTGAGTACACAGTGCCTTTTGCTATTCAGTATTGTATTCCTATTCCAATAGTGACGTGTTTATATGACACTGGTATTTTCAATTTTAACATGCTGCTGCATCTAATGCAATTGAGTTCTACAGCCTTGAAGCTATGTGTGTGTTTATGCACAATTCCTACAATTTTTTACACATCTAAATGGCTAGTAATTGATGTTTCGATAACAGATCTTTACATTACTAACATCAATATTGACAGAAGAAGCTTCTTATTGTATAATGCTCGCTTCATATAAAATGAAAACCCTAAGGGGGACAGTTATACAAAATCACCGTCGATCAACAGTGTACAAAGAACTGTGTAGATAATACAAAAGTTGGGTTTAACATCCCTAACTGGAACATGATTAATGTAAATGGTGTCCCACTTATTTATAATTTAAATACAGTCTTCACCAAAAGTTTCACAATACTATGCGTGGTTTGAACACTGTTTGTCCTTATCTCTATATGCTGATCTAAACACTAGAAGTCACTACTGAACTAGACAGGGGATCATCAACCTTTTGCCTCTTGCAGTCTTGCTTTTCCTCGAGACTGGGTTCATCCTCAGCCACTCGCTTTTTACCACCTTCGCTGACAGTGTGTTTTGCAACCTCGGAAATTGCACCATTCTTGAACCGCACTATAATAGCTGTCATGTTGTCACACCCAGTCCCATCTCCTGCTGTACTGGGTGCTAAGCAGTGGTCGAACATCTGACAGGAAGAAGAGATAAAATAATATTTTATTAACTTATTTTTTGTAAACATATTTACTAACTTATTAAAGGAGAACGGCAGGGTTGTATATGCACACCCCATTTTTATTGTGTTTAGTCACGAAACGAATGTTAAAAAATTGATAATAATAAGTAAATGTAAATACCAAAATATCAGATTTTTAGAAGTTTTCATTCAAAATTTATAACGATATTCACGCAATTCAAAAAGCGAGGTTACAATTGCACTAAATATATCAAAATAATCTTTTACCACATAATCAGTCCCCCATCATGAGGTCTGTCGTCATTGAATTTTTGACCAAGCACTCCATAGATGCATTAAAATGTGTGACACCCATTTTTCAAGAAAGAAGATATGGCTGTATGGGCTAGATCTCATTGCTGTCCCATAATAAGTCAAAATAATCTCTGTCAACATAATGATTTTTAATTTACACAAGAGACATTGATTTGTTTCATTTTGTTGCCTTTCGTAATAAAAATGTTTATATTTTTTTTGCTCTTCATAGCGTTTAGATTTTTCGTTTAGATATTAAATTATCATTTTATTATTTCTGACAACTTCTAAAAATAATCGAATCATTGAAAATTAATCTTTTATTATTATTATTTAATAAACTGTAATAATATGAACTCAAAACATGACAAAAATAGTTGGTACCTGGGCTGCAGAAAACTGCAGCCCAATTAATCCTTAACCACATAAATACACAAAGTATAGAAATCAAGTCACTTTTACAACATCACTAACACCAAGCAAAATCAGGAACAATTAATATAGAGTTCCACTCACCTCTTCACATATTTGAGACAGCCTCTCTCTTCCCTCTGCCAAACGGGGCAAGATGAAATCGCAGACATCTTGGCTAGACATGAAATTCCAAATTCCATCACAGGCCAATACCATAAACTGGTCAGTCTCAGAATTGATTGTCAACGTCTTTACATCAGGTAAGGCGGTTATCATCTGTTCTTTAGCATCCAAGTCTTTGTTTTGCTTGTAGGAATGATCTCCGATGGCTCGGGATAAGTTTAGTCCGCCGTTAATTCGTCCGTCACTAGACACTTTGCCACCAGCTTTAGTCACTCTTTCAAGTTCCGGCGCATCCTCTGGTTTGTGGTCAATTGACATATCAATGGCTTTGCCATCCCTGCAGATAATGCATCTGGAATCCCCGGCATTTGCGACATACAACTCGTTATCTACGGCAAAAAATAATGGATGGTCATTAGTTACACACATATTATTATATGAATCACGCCGTTCTCGCCTAAGAGGTAAGCACAAGTGATTTAACCCCTGCGTTCGATCATGCATTACAATATTATAAAATAAGAGGTAAATCATTTTTTAGATGATCAATTGATATTATTTGTACTGTTTCAGTTTCTAAAAGCTCCACATTATATTTTGTTTTGATAAAACTTAGATCCACTTCACACTTAAGTTTTTTCCAGTGTCGCTATTCATTGTTTGTGTGTCTGCAATGTCGCATGCTTATATTATGCTAATATTAAACAACATGAACTACATATGTCTAATATTCAAATTCGAAGTGTGTATTGCAACTAATGTGGTTACAAAGTTGATGTATTATATAAAACCACCTACCAATACATGAACCCCTGAATATTTATTTTCAACCAAATCCTTCTCAATGCAGTCAAAAATATTTAAAAATGGATAATATATTTTTTTGATACTTTAAAAATATACACCAAACAAAATATGTAATTTATATTTTTGTATTACCTTTCAGAAGTGCAACAACTGCTGTGCAACCACTGTCATTTCCAGGTTCTTCAGTTAACGAGATGTCCTCTTCACCATCTTCATCACTGGAATCAGCCTCATAATCTTCTTCATCTTCCTCTTCTTCCTCCGCTTCACCTATTTATGAAAACCAAAAAAAAAGTAGTCTAAAATTTGTGACAAACATGTACTTAATCAAAGTACGTAATATATTATTTAATTGAAAATGGGTGAAATTGTGCCGAACCAACCCTGTTAAAGCTAGTTCAGAGTAGTATTGTTTAGTAGTCCTCACTATCACACAATAGGCCTGATTGAGGTGCCACAACTAGCAGAATTTATTTCATCAGAAAAATTATTTACAGACAAAAGATGAAAACCAGTATCACTCTTACCATCACTTGCAGACTCTTCCACACCATTGACATTTTCCTCATCCGAGGAGTTTAACTCGCCGCCTTCGAAAGTCTCGTCATTAGAGTCGCTCTCGTCATCTTCTTCAGCGGTTTGGCGGAGCAGTGTCTCATATACCGCGGCTGCAGCCCGACGTAATTTGGCCTTCTTAGGTCTCTCTGGTATAGCCTTATCTGAACTGGACACCGATGATGCTTTGTCTGGATTCAATCAATGGCAAATGTAAGCAATGTCATCATCACCCTGCCCATTTCCAATCCTATTTGGAGTTGGCGCAGTATGTCCTCTTTCTTTACCCTCTTTTCAATCTCCTCATCCACACCCATCACATTCATATCATACCTCACACAAGTCATTCATTTTTTCAGGGGTCTTATACTACGACATCCATCAACTTTCATGTGCATAACTTTTAGTCATATAACATGTCCATACCAAGTTAAATGTCCTATTAACTTTTTGTCACTGCGCCACTTTCGGAATCCCTTTTACATGCTCATTAATGTTATCCATTTTTGTCACTCCTACAACCATTTCAATATTCTTATTCTATTACGTGTAATTTACTATCATACATCTTTTTCACAATCCAACATTCTGATCCATAGTGACAACAGGTCTTATAACAGACTTGTAGATGACTTAAAGAGACTTTCTTGGGTCACATGTCGTTGCTAAATGTGTGAAAAGTAAAAACAAAAAGGCCATAAAAGATTACCTTTCCCTTTGCCTTTGGAAGGTGTTGTAGAGCCATTGGAAGACGTTATATTATTTTCTTCTTTATCAGTTTGTTTCGAATCTGTGACTTCACCGTTACAGCTATCAGAGCCATTTGCCTCTACTGTTTTTTTGGTATTCTCACTCTGTTCTGGCTGGTTGCAGTTATCTTCTGAGCTGTCAGGGGTTGTTGGATTTGGTTTATTCTTGTTCTTGGTTTTGGCATCATTTGCATCGTTTGACTCACTAGTAGAGACCTGTAAAAAGGAAACAGGGGATATTTCCAATTATAAATAACTTGGCTTTTTTATTGCATCCAACAGCCACTAATCATCTAGCGAACTGTTAAGACAATTAATTTATTGACCCCTTTTTAACTATTTATAAAAAATATGGGCAGTTTTACATACTTCTCCATTTAAGTCTTTATCTTCTTCATTTGAATTGGTAGATGAAACTCCGCCCATATCATCATCTGCTGATTTTCCCTCTACATCATCATTTGATGGTAGACCATTTTTGCTAGATGATGCTCCCTCTGGGTGTTCAGAACTTGATCCGGCTGCAAATGATGACCCTGAACTTGAACAGGAAGCTCCTGGATAAAATAATCGTTTTTTTTATTATTAACCTCCTTAATTAAACCTTCTCAAAGTCAAGAGTAAGATCAATTCCAAGTATTCAATTGTTTACTGAATTAAAATAAATTCTCCTGAGACTGCACAAAATAGAAATGACAAATAAATGGAACATGAAAATTATGCCACATAACCTGCACCAAAGCTTGTTTTCCCCAACAACTCTCCATAATTAGAAACATAAATGCCATATAAATAATTATTTGACAGATGGGTGTGACTTTTATGATTATTGACCATGATAAATTAGTCATTTATTTATCTATACTTATCAACTTAATATAATATTGACAATAATGAATACATAATATAGTAAATCTCCAAGATCAGATAAAACAAATACTATTCGATTTTATTTTAACATTATATAAATGTTATAAAATTAGTACAAAGATTTTGATGGTTAGAAAAAGAATTTCGAAAAATTATGGTCTTGATGCAGGAATCGAACCCGCATCCGCTGCAGCAGGTGCCTGATCGCTCGGCCAACCAAGACACTAATTAACTTGCCGAAATTATTCTAACCTTTACACTTTACGTTGTAAGCCAATGGGTACCCTCGCAATGTAGAAATAAATTTCAAACATTCCAAAGCAGATATTTTTACAAATACCATGCGTTTTTACAAATACCGTGTGTTTGGTTAAGCTTGGGTTTGCTTTATAAACTATTCGATTTTAATTTTAACATTATATAAATGTTAGAAAAATTAGTACAAAGATTTTGGTGGTTAGATAAAACAAATGTTATAATATACACTTCATACATATCTTTTTCCTCTACATACATAATTTATATTAACATATTCTGTTTGATTATTTTATGGTTCAGCTAGGTTACAATTAAAGTTGTCATTGGTAAACTGTAATATTTAAAGCACACTAATTTAAAATCATGTAAACTTGAACAGAAAAGCTTTAAGGACAAGATAAAATTATGCGCATGGATTACCTTATACTGAGCATTGTGTAAACTATCCAGAATATGACGCATACATAAAACTGTCAATTCGGTTTTAACCTTATAAAGAACAAGTTAAGCAAAAAAAATATTCTTAACACATTGACAGACAATGTTGCCTCACTGGTCACCTATAAAATTTCTTACATTGCCTAAAGGCAGACTAGACATAGAGGACTCTTTTCTTGCATTAATTATTACGCCATGAGGAGAACTGATTGTATGCAAGTAAAAACTCTGATGTCAACAGACATACTGTTGTATTGCTTTATACAGTTACAGTCGCTTTCTATGCTGGCCTGGGTGCGAACAAATAACGTAGAATAGTTTAGCCCCAACTCATCCCATGGGTGTCGTCAACTAAGGAAGATTGCCCGGTGTAGACCAATAAGCACCTTGGGGCACCCGAATGGTGGAGGGCAAACCACCAACAACAGCATACCCAAAGAGGCTTGGTGTCAGGCAGGCGGCTGGCTGTAAAACCTAAGCTAAAACCTTGAGCAGTATGTATTGGAATGTTGTCATTCTAATCACTCTCTCCGTTCATAGGTCTCTCAACATGGTCCGTTCCGTCTCTTTTCTATACATTCATTCATCACTAGCACCTTTACGGTGGGATGGATGACATGTCTGACATATGAATGGAAGAGGAAACATACTGCGCCGACCCCAGATAGACTGGGAACAGGGCAGGAAGAAGAAGCTTTAACAGTTACAATGGCAGAAGGGTGTTATGTCCATCAACATGGTAATATAGTGATTGTAGTGTATATAGCATGTAAATAACTAATTATACACAAGAAAAATAAAATAACCTACCAGAACCACCTGCTTCTTCAGCATTCTTTTTAGCTCGTAGACATGGCGATAATGGAGTTGCCGAATCGCCAAGCCTGGCTCGATGTAAACTACTTAGTTTGTTTTCGTATTTTGCCAACACCTCCTGTGACAAAAAAAAATTTGCTATTTTACAATACTGTAAAATTTTAAACCATTACTTTTTTTCATTTTAATTTGTAATTACATACTTGCAAAGGGAGACGAGCCTCTTGATACAAATTACTGACATTATCATCTTCAGAATCATCATTGTCACTTGGTCCCGCGGGGTTGATTTCACCTATTAAACAAATAAATGTGTAATGCCGTGTGGTGACAGCAGAGTAGATTACAATTGTTACCACCCCAAATCTCTCCCGTGGGTGTCGTACAAGGCGAATAAGGATAAATCAGTGACGAGGAATGGGCAGCAGCGTTCCTCTTATACCACCTAGCAATTTACCTACTGCTACTTTTGTGCCCGATAAATGCCAATAGGCTTGCCACCTATTACATGGGACCTAACATAACTGGCACATGGGTGCTAGTTTACCTCTGCCTACCCCTTTGGGGATATAGGCGTGACTTATGTATGTATGTAAACAAATAAACACTTAAATAATAGATATTCCAAGCTATTTGATGCAACTTATTATATTATATTATATAAATTAATACCTATTAAATTTAATTTAAATTATTTATTATCATTTATTTAGTTAGGTAGGTAATAATATGATTATTTACTATCAGAAAATGATTTTTTAAATAATTTTCACAAATCCTTACCTGCAAGTTCTTTCAATATATCCATAACCTCTTTGGTAGCAATAGAGGCATCAAACCCAAGAAATGCTTCTTCCAATGCCCTAGCAAATTCTCCATTTTTGTAAGCTTCAGTGTTTTTTATATAATTAGGGAGGTTTTGAGAACAATATGTTGCTACTTCTGCTCCACCGTGTCCGTCATATACAGCAAAAAGCGAAGTGTTCTTATCAAAATCTAAAATTGTATTGTGAGCATCCTGAAACCATAAATCATTATTACAAAATTTAAGGCCTGCTGACATTGACTGATTTATAGTCAGAAACCATTTCTATTATTTAAAGCTGATAAAATAAAACATTGTAACAAAATAAAGGCGTCTAGTAATTTTAACCCATTGAAAAGTGTCCCTAGCTAGTGTCTAAGTTCATAGGTTACAGTAGCTATAGCAAAATGGAGAAAACAATACAACGCGCGTCATTATTTAAAAAGTAAATTTCAGTTATTATAGTTTTAGTGCTTTTTGTCAATGCAAATTATAAGAATATATTGTCTACAAACAAACAAAATACACAGTAATTGAAAGAAACAATCGGTACCTCCTGATTGACACGCCATCCTTGCATGGAGCTAGCACCGCACTCAAATTTATCATTTGTTTCATCGCTTGACACTTTTTCAGTTACTGGTTCAGATAAATATGCACCCATTTTGGAATGTTATTTTAGAATAATACATGAAATAAAGTAATGAGGCGCGAAACCCTCTGTAATAATTCGCGCAGGCGGCGGCAAGCAAAGAAGAGTCAGTTATGTCAACCAAACCAAACCGCCTTGGATGGTATTGCCAACACGAATTATAAATACCCCGTTTTGAAAAAATAAGGAATAATTAATTATCTAAATATAAAAAGCTAATAATTTTAAATTAATACGCATTATTTAATGGTTTTCGTGCCAGATTTTCTATTTATACTTAGTACCACTTTTCTAGTACACTCAATATTGTAAGAACAAAGAGGTTTTTATACTGTTCTTTATGTTTTTTATAATCATCAGCTTTCTATATTTGAATTAAGTATCTTGTCAATATCTTGATAGATCACTTACAATTGTTATTTTCGGCTTCGTTTTACCATGTCATTGCTTACACCTAACTAAATATATTTTAACTTATTAATATTTTACTTATGTGTTTCTCTGAATCAATCACAGGTTATGGGCCCAGAGGACATAATAAGTAGTAAGTGGTGATAAAAATGAGTTCAGATTCGAATAAACTTAGTGAAGTGAGATCTGAAGAGAAGCGTGAAAACAATATGAGTTTACCAACGTTTGAAAAGCTAGAGGGCAGTTCAAATTACGGCAATTGGAAATTTCTTATGGAATTACAACTAATCCATGAAGATTTGTGGCAATATACGGAGAGAGCTCCAGATGCTAATGATGCTGTAGAAGTGAGGTGCGACCAAAAGGCAAGAGCGCGCATATGTTTAATGGTAAAACCTGAATGTCTTATACACGTACGGAGAGCGAAAACGGCTAAAGAAGCCTGGAATGCTTTGCAAGCAGCTTTTGAGGATAAGGGACTAAACAACAGGTGCAGACTTTTATCTAAATTGGTTAGCTTGAAATTGGAAAGATTCCACACGATTAGAGAGTACGTAACAGAGATTCTGACAGTTGCTCAACAACTTAGAGATTTGGGCAAAGAGATTGACGATGAGCTAGTTGCTACGTTAATGCTCCAAGGACTTACTGACAAATATCAATCGCTGAGACTAGCTTTAGAAAGTAGAGAAGAGACATTGACTTCAGATTATGTTAAAATGAAACTTTTACAATTAGAAGACTCTTATGACGATTCAATGCCATCTACTTCTGCTTTATCTGCGAAAAATACGAAGAAAAAGTACAAACGCAACGCAAAAATGAAGATCAAGTGTTATATTTGTGAAGGACCACACAAGGCGTTGGAATGTCCGCAGAATAGCAAGAAGAAGGGCGATGCAATGAATGCTTTTGCTTTTGCAACCAGTGAGAAGCATACAAGTGAAGAGTGGGTTATAGACTCTGGTGCTTCTCATCACATGACTAATAACGGTGCGTGGTTATTTAATGTAAAGGCAATTGATAAAAGAGAAATAACGTGTGCTAATGGTGAAAAAGTTTTTGCAGAGTGCATGGGATCTGTAAGTCTCGATAGGCTAAGTTTGACAGTGCATGATGTTTGGTATGTACCTAGTTTATCAAATAATTTACTAAGTGTTAGTACAATTGTAAAGAAAGGTCATACAGTAGAGTTTAAGTCTGATTGTTGTGAAATTAGCCTGAAGGGTAAAGTCATTGTACGAGGTGTGTTAGATAGGGGTGTGTATAAACTTAAAAACTGCTTACAGGGAACAGCTTTACATACCACATCTAATGCTGATATGAGGTTATGGCATCGGAGGATGGCACATTTAGGAGTACGTAACTTAAAACTTTTACGTGACAAAATGGCAACCGGGGTAAGTTTCAACAATTGTTCTGAAAAGATTGATTGTTCAGAATGTTTGCTTGGGAAGCAAACGAAATTACCGTTTCAGAAAAATCAAGCGTCGAGAGCGACAGAAATACTCGAGTTGATTCATACAGATTTATGCGGTCCTATGTCTGTAGATTCATATGGCGGTTATAAATATTTTATGACCATAATAGATGATAAAACGCGGAAAACTTTTGTTTATTTCTTGAAACAAAAGACGGAAGTTTTACAGAAGTTGAAAGAATTTCAAATTTTGGCAGAAAATCAAACCGGTAAGAAAATTAAGAATATTAGATCGGATAACGGTAGCGAGTTTGTTAATCGTGAAGTGGAAAACTTTTTGAAGTCAAATGGTATCCATCATCAATTAACTATACAATATACTCCGCAGCAAAATGGTGTTGCAGAAAGGGCAAATCGCACCATAGTCGAAAAGGGGCGATGTATGCTCCAAGAGGCTCAATTAAGTAAGAAATTTTGGGCTGAAGCTGTAAACACTGCTGTTTATCTGAAGAACCGTTCACCGACAATAGCAGTAAGGAATATGACTCCTGAGGAAGCTTGGTCTGGGAAGAAGACTGATCTAAGCATGATTCGAGTCTTTGGATGCAAGGCGTTTATGCGTATTCCAGATGAGAAGCGCAGCAAGTGGGACCCTAAAAGTAAAGAGTTACTGTTTTTAGGATATTGTGAAGAGTCAAAAGGTTACCGTTTGTTTGATCCTGCAACTTTGAAATTCTACAAAGCGAGAGATGTAATATTTTTTGAAAACCAGAAATATTCATCTTCTTCAGAAAACAAAAACGAACTAACTGAAGACACTCAACAAATAATAGGTGCTGTTGAAGGAACTGTCCCACAGTTCAGTTCTAGCACTCCACATGCAGTAGACATCAATAATCAAGAGAGATTTTGTGAAAGAGAAGTCACTGAAGAAGAACATGAGGAAGAAGAATTTGTTGACTGTATCCAACCAGAAGACGGTCAGATGCCAGAAAGTGAAACAAGAGGGGAAAGTTCTTTAAATCAAAATGAAACGTTTCAAGAGTCTGAAGAAAGGGAAACCAGAAGATATCCTATAAGAGATAGAAAAACAAAAGAGTATCCAGATTACTATCTCTATCAGACAGCTTTGGAGACTGATGATGAAGAACCCTCGTGCATCAATGAAGCGCTTTCAGGACGGCACAAAACCGAATGGCAGAATGCAATTCAGGCAGAGTTGAATGCATTAGAGAAAAATAAAACCTGGATTCTTGTCGAGCCCGGAATCGCCCAGAATGTTATTGATTCTAAGTGGGTACTTAAAATCAAATCAGAAGGAGGAAATAAGAAGCGATTTAAGGCACGACTAGTAGCAAGAGGTTTTACACAAGTCAAAGGTGTCGACTACAACGAAACATTTTCACCTGTTGTACGACATAGCACGTTGAGATTGCTGCTCGCCATTGCTGCTAAGAATCGACTCCAAATAGATCAAATGGACGTCGTGACTGCATTTTTGAATGGTGATCTAAATGAGACAGTATACATGAAACAACCTAAAGGCTTTGAAGTGGCAGGTAAGGAAAATCATGTATGCCTGATGAAAAAGGCTCTATATGGCTTGAAGCAAGCACCTAGGGCATGGTACGAAAAATTGAATCAAGCACTTATAAGACTCGGTTTCAAAAGATCAGCAAATGAGCCATGTGTCTATATCAGAAGAAACAAGAACAGTTTGATGGTTATAGCGATTTACGTTGATGATATTCTTATTTTGTGGAACAATAAGACAGAAAGAGAATCAATGAAATCGGAATTACAAAAAACTTTTGAGATGAGAGATCTTGGAAGTGTAGATTTGTTTCTAGGAATGAATGTGAAACAAACAGAAGAGTATATCAGTTTAAGTCAGGAGAAGTATATTGATAAACTGCTGCAGAAATTCAATATGGAGGACTGCAAGACTGTTGCTACACCAAGTGTACCAGGTCAACGTCTTGAAGTTGCAGACCCAAATCTGAGTTTGGAGAAAAAGTATCCATATCGGGAATTAGTAGGTTCACTAATGTACTTAGCTGTATGTGCTCGGCCAGATATAGCACACGTGACCAGTTACCTAAGTCAGTTTAACGATAAACATGCTGAAGCTCACTGGATAGCAGCTAAGAGAGTATTGCGATATCTTAAAGGAACTAAAACGCATGGAGTGACGTTCTCTAAAGATGTTTTGAATTCATCCATTGAAGGTTACGTAGATGCAGACTATGCTGGTGACATGGACAGAAAAAAGCGATTTAAGGCACGACTAGTAGCAAGAGGTTTTACACAAGTCAAAGGTGTTGACTACAACGAAACATTTTCACCTGTTGTACGACATAGCACGTTGAGATTGCTGCTCGCCATTGCTGCTAAGAATCGACTCCAAATAGATCAAATGGACGTCGTGACTGCATTTTTGAATGGTGATCTAAATGAGACAGTATACATGAAACAACCTAAAGGCTTTGAAGTGGCAGGTAAGGAAAATTATGTATGCCTGATGAGAAAGGCTCTATATGGCTTGAAGCAAGCACCTAGGGCATGGTACGAAAAATTGAATCAAGCACTTATAAGACTCGGTTTCAAAAGATCAGCAAATGAGCCATGTGTCTATATCAGAAGAAACAAGAACAGTTTGATGGTTATAGCGATTTACGTTGATGATATTCTTATTTTGTGGAACAATAAGACAGAAAGAGAATCAATGAAATCGGAATTACAAAAAACTTTTGAGATGAGAGATCTTGGAAGTGTAGATTTGTTTCTAGGAATGAATGTGAAACAAACAGAAGAGTATATCAGTTTAAGTCAGGAGAAGTATATTGATATTTGTCAGTTAGTCCTTGGAGCATTAACGTAGCAACTAGCTCATCGTCAATCTCTTTGCCCAAATCTCTAAGTTGTTGAGCAACTGTCAGAATCTCTGTTACGTACTCTCTAATCGTGTGGAATCTTTCCAATTTCAAGCTAACCAATTTAGATAAAAGTCTGCACCTGTTGTTTAGTCC
>OZ008344.1:6566950-6635015 GCA_963931975.1 Cataclysta lemnata | reverse complement strand
AACGCCGAGCGACAAGGCAGTGCTGGGCGGGTGCCAAGTGGGTCTAATGACCTTTAAAGTGCATTGATAATCGTTTCAAATATTGTAAATGACGGAAAAGTTAATGTAATTAAACTAATTTATCTCCTCCAAGATCACTAAATAAAGTTGAATGGAATTCGCCTTTCAACATTTGTCTTGTTCTCCATTTATTTTAACGCATTTCGTGAGTACACAGTGCCTTTTGCTATTCAGTATTGTATTCCTATTCCAATAGTGACGTGTTTATATGACACTGGTATTTTCAATTTTAACATGCTGCTGCATCTAATGCAATTGAGTTCTACAGCCTTGAAGCTATGTGTGTGTTTATGCACAATTCCTACAATTTTTTACACATCTAAATGGCTAGTAATTGATGTTTCGATAACAGATCTTTACATTACTAACATCAATATTGACAGAAGAAGCTTCTTATTGTATAATGCTCGCTTCATATAAAATGAAAACCCTAAGGGGGACAGTTATACAAAATCACCGTCGATCAACAGTGTACAAAGAACTGTGTAGATAATACAAAAGTTGGGTTTAACATCCCTAACTGGAACATGATTAATGTAAATGGTGTCCCACTTATTTATAATTTAAATACAGTCTTCACCAAAAGTTTCACAATACTATGCGTGGTTTGAACACTGTTTGTCCTTATCTCTATATGCTGATCTAAACACTAGAAGTCACTACTGAACTAGACAGGGGATCATCAACCTTTTGCCTCTTGCAGTCTTGCTTTTCCTCGAGACTGGGTTCATCCTCAGCCACTCGCTTTTTACCACCTTCGCTGACAGTGTGTTTTGCAACCTCGGAAATTGCACCATTCTTGAACCGCACTATAATAGCTGTCATGTTGTCACACCCAGTCCCATCTCCTGCTGTACTGGGTGCTAAGCAGTGGTCGAACATCTGACAGGAAGAAGAGATAAAATAATATTTTATTAACTTATTTTTTGTAAACATATTTACTAACTTATTAAAGGAGAACGGCAGGGTTGTATATGCACACCCCATTTTTATTGTGTTTAGTCACGAAACGAATGTTAAAAAATTGATAATAATAAGTAAATGTAAATACCAAAATATCAGATTTTTAGAAGTTTTCATTCAAAATTTATAACGATATTCACGCAATTCAAAAAGCGAGGTTACAATTGCACTAAATATATCAAAATAATCTTTTACCACATAATCAGTCCCCCATCATGAGGTCTGTCGTCATTGAATTTTTGACCAAGCACTCCATAGATGCATTAAAATGTGTGACACCCATTTTTCAAGAAAGAAGATATGGCTGTATGGGCTAGATCTCATTGCTGTCCCATAATAAGTCAAAATAATCTCTGTCAACATAATGATTTTTAATTTACACAAGAGACATTGATTTGTTTCATTTTGTTGCCTTTCGTAATAAAAATGTTTATATTTTTTTTGCTCTTCATAGCGTTTAGATTTTTCGTTTAGATATTAAATTATCATTTTATTATTTCTGACAACTTCTAAAAATAATCGAATCATTGAAAATTAATCTTTTATTATTATTATTTAATAAACTGTAATAATATGAACTCAAAACATGACAAAAATAGTTGGTACCTGGGCTGCAGAAAACTGCAGCCCAATTAATCCTTAACCACATAAATACACAAAGTATAGAAATCAAGTCACTTTTACAACATCACTAACACCAAGCAAAATCAGGAACAATTAATATAGAGTTCCACTCACCTCTTCACATATTTGAGACAGCCTCTCTCTTCCCTCTGCCAAACGGGGCAAGATGAAATCGCAGACATCTTGGCTAGACATGAAATTCCAAATTCCATCACAGGCCAATACCATAAACTGGTCAGTCTCAGAATTGATTGTCAACGTCTTTACATCAGGTAAGGCGGTTATCATCTGTTCTTTAGCATCCAAGTCTTTGTTTTGCTTGTAGGAATGATCTCCGATGGCTCGGGATAAGTTTAGTCCGCCGTTAATTCGTCCGTCACTAGACACTTTGCCACCAGCTTTAGTCACTCTTTCAAGTTCCGGCGCATCCTCTGGTTTGTGGTCAATTGACATATCAATGGCTTTGCCATCCCTGCAGATAATGCATCTGGAATCCCCGGCATTTGCGACATACAACTCGTTATCTACGGCAAAAAATAATGGATGGTCATTAGTTACACACATATTATTATATGAATCACGCCGTTCTCGCCTAAGAGGTAAGCACAAGTGATTTAACCCCTGCGTTCGATCATGCATTACAATATTATAAAATAAGAGGTAAATCATTTTTTAGATGATCAATTGATATTATTTGTACTGTTTCAGTTTCTAAAAGCTCCACATTATATTTTGTTTTGATAAAACTTAGATCCACTTCACACTTAAGTTTTTTCCAGTGTCGCTATTCATTGTTTGTGTGTCTGCAATGTCGCATGCTTATATTATGCTAATATTAAACAACATGAACTACATATGTCTAATATTCAAATTCGAAGTGTGTATTGCAACTAATGTGGTTACAAAGTTGATGTATTATATAAAACCACCTACCAATACATGAACCCCTGAATATTTATTTTCAACCAAATCCTTCTCAATGCAGTCAAAAATATTTAAAAATGGATAATATATTTTTTTGATACTTTAAAAATATACACCAAACAAAATATGTAATTTATATTTTTGTATTACCTTTCAGAAGTGCAACAACTGCTGTGCAACCACTGTCATTTCCAGGTTCTTCAGTTAACGAGATGTCCTCTTCACCATCTTCATCACTGGAATCAGCCTCATAATCTTCTTCATCTTCCTCTTCTTCCTCCGCTTCACCTATTTATGAAAACCAAAAAAAAAGTAGTCTAAAATTTGTGACAAACATGTACTTAATCAAAGTACGTAATATATTATTTAATTGAAAATGGGTGAAATTGTGCCGAACCAACCCTGTTAAAGCTAGTTCAGAGTAGTATTGTTTAGTAGTCCTCACTATCACACAATAGGCCTGATTGAGGTGCCACAACTAGCAGAATTTATTTCATCAGAAAAATTATTTACAGACAAAAGATGAAAACCAGTATCACTCTTACCATCACTTGCAGACTCTTCCACACCATTGACATTTTCCTCATCCGAGGAGTTTAACTCGCCGCCTTCGAAAGTCTCGTCATTAGAGTCGCTCTCGTCATCTTCTTCAGCGGTTTGGCGGAGCAGTGTCTCATATACCGCGGCTGCAGCCCGACGTAATTTGGCCTTCTTAGGTCTCTCTGGTATAGCCTTATCTGAACTGGACACCGATGATGCTTTGTCTGGATTCAATCAATGGCAAATGTAAGCAATGTCATCATCACCCTGCCCATTTCCAATCCTATTTGGAGTTGGCGCAGTATGTCCTCTTTCTTTACCCTCTTTTCAATCTCCTCATCCACACCCATCACATTCATATCATACCTCACACAAGTCATTCATTTTTTCAGGGGTCTTATACTACGACATCCATCAACTTTCATGTGCATAACTTTTAGTCATATAACATGTCCATACCAAGTTAAATGTCCTATTAACTTTTTGTCACTGCGCCACTTTCGGAATCCCTTTTACATGCTCATTAATGTTATCCATTTTTGTCACTCCTACAACCATTTCAATATTCTTATTCTATTACGTGTAATTTACTATCATACATCTTTTTCACAATCCAACATTCTGATCCATAGTGACAACAGGTCTTATAACAGACTTGTAGATGACTTAAAGAGACTTTCTTGGGTCACATGTCGTTGCTAAATGTGTGAAAAGTAAAAACAAAAAGGCCATAAAAGATTACCTTTCCCTTTGCCTTTGGAAGGTGTTGTAGAGCCATTGGAAGACGTTATATTATTTTCTTCTTTATCAGTTTGTTTCGAATCTGTGACTTCACCGTTACAGCTATCAGAGCCATTTGCCTCTACTGTTTTTTTGGTATTCTCACTCTGTTCTGGCTGGTTGCAGTTATCTTCTGAGCTGTCAGGGGTTGTTGGATTTGGTTTATTCTTGTTCTTGGTTTTGGCATCATTTGCATCGTTTGACTCACTAGTAGAGACCTGTAAAAAGGAAACAGGGGATATTTCCAATTATAAATAACTTGGCTTTTTTATTGCATCCAACAGCCACTAATCATCTAGCGAACTGTTAAGACAATTAATTTATTGACCCCTTTTTAACTATTTATAAAAAATATGGGCAGTTTTACATACTTCTCCATTTAAGTCTTTATCTTCTTCATTTGAATTGGTAGATGAAACTCCGCCCATATCATCATCTGCTGATTTTCCCTCTACATCATCATTTGATGGTAGACCATTTTTGCTAGATGATGCTCCCTCTGGGTGTTCAGAACTTGATCCGGCTGCAAATGATGACCCTGAACTTGAACAGGAAGCTCCTGGATAAAATAATCGTTTTTTTTATTATTAACCTCCTTAATTAAACCTTCTCAAAGTCAAGAGTAAGATCAATTCCAAGTATTCAATTGTTTACTGAATTAAAATAAATTCTCCTGAGACTGCACAAAATAGAAATGACAAATAAATGGAACATGAAAATTATGCCACATAACCTGCACCAAAGCTTGTTTTCCCCAACAACTCTCCATAATTAGAAACATAAATGCCATATAAATAATTATTTGACAGATGGGTGTGACTTTTATGATTATTGACCATGATAAATTAGTCATTTATTTATCTATACTTATCAACTTAATATAATATTGACAATAATGAATACATAATATAGTAAATCTCCAAGATCAGATAAAACAAATACTATTCGATTTTATTTTAACATTATATAAATGTTATAAAATTAGTACAAAGATTTTGATGGTTAGAAAAAGAATTTCGAAAAATTATGGTCTTGATGCAGGAATCGAACCCGCATCCGCTGCAGCAGGTGCCTGATCGCTCGGCCAACCAAGACACTAATTAACTTGCCGAAATTATTCTAACCTTTACACTTTACGTTGTAAGCCAATGGGTACCCTCGCAATGTAGAAATAAATTTCAAACATTCCAAAGCAGATATTTTTACAAATACCATGCGTTTTTACAAATACCGTGTGTTTGGTTAAGCTTGGGTTTGCTTTATAAACTATTCGATTTTAATTTTAACATTATATAAATGTTAGAAAAATTAGTACAAAGATTTTGGTGGTTAGATAAAACAAATGTTATAATATACACTTCATACATATCTTTTTCCTCTACATACATAATTTATATTAACATATTCTGTTTGATTATTTTATGGTTCAGCTAGGTTACAATTAAAGTTGTCATTGGTAAACTGTAATATTTAAAGCACACTAATTTAAAATCATGTAAACTTGAACAGAAAAGCTTTAAGGACAAGATAAAATTATGCGCATGGATTACCTTATACTGAGCATTGTGTAAACTATCCAGAATATGACGCATACATAAAACTGTCAATTCGGTTTTAACCTTATAAAGAACAAGTTAAGCAAAAAAAATATTCTTAACACATTGACAGACAATGTTGCCTCACTGGTCACCTATAAAATTTCTTACATTGCCTAAAGGCAGACTAGACATAGAGGACTCTTTTCTTGCATTAATTATTACGCCATGAGGAGAACTGATTGTATGCAAGTAAAAACTCTGATGTCAACAGACATACTGTTGTATTGCTTTATACAGTTACAGTCGCTTTCTATGCTGGCCTGGGTGCGAACAAATAACGTAGAATAGTTTAGCCCCAACTCATCCCATGGGTGTCGTCAACTAAGGAAGATTGCCCGGTGTAGACCAATAAGCACCTTGGGGCACCCGAATGGTGGAGGGCAAACCACCAACAACAGCATACCCAAAGAGGCTTGGTGTCAGGCAGGCGGCTGGCTGTAAAACCTAAGCTAAAACCTTGAGCAGTATGTATTGGAATGTTGTCATTCTAATCACTCTCTCCGTTCATAGGTCTCTCAACATGGTCCGTTCCGTCTCTTTTCTATACATTCATTCATCACTAGCACCTTTACGGTGGGATGGATGACATGTCTGACATATGAATGGAAGAGGAAACATACTGCGCCGACCCCAGATAGACTGGGAACAGGGCAGGAAGAAGAAGCTTTAACAGTTACAATGGCAGAAGGGTGTTATGTCCATCAACATGGTAATATAGTGATTGTAGTGTATATAGCATGTAAATAACTAATTATACACAAGAAAAATAAAATAACCTACCAGAACCACCTGCTTCTTCAGCATTCTTTTTAGCTCGTAGACATGGCGATAATGGAGTTGCCGAATCGCCAAGCCTGGCTCGATGTAAACTACTTAGTTTGTTTTCGTATTTTGCCAACACCTCCTGTGACAAAAAAAAATTTGCTATTTTACAATACTGTAAAATTTTAAACCATTACTTTTTTTCATTTTAATTTGTAATTACATACTTGCAAAGGGAGACGAGCCTCTTGATACAAATTACTGACATTATCATCTTCAGAATCATCATTGTCACTTGGTCCCGCGGGGTTGATTTCACCTATTAAACAAATAAATGTGTAATGCCGTGTGGTGACAGCAGAGTAGATTACAATTGTTACCACCCCAAATCTCTCCCGTGGGTGTCGTACAAGGCGAATAAGGATAAATCAGTGACGAGGAATGGGCAGCAGCGTTCCTCTTATACCACCTAGCAATTTACCTACTGCTACTTTTGTGCCCGATAAATGCCAATAGGCTTGCCACCTATTACATGGGACCTAACATAACTGGCACATGGGTGCTAGTTTACCTCTGCCTACCCCTTTGGGGATATAGGCGTGACTTATGTATGTATGTAAACAAATAAACACTTAAATAATAGATATTCCAAGCTATTTGATGCAACTTATTATATTATATTATATAAATTAATACCTATTAAATTTAATTTAAATTATTTATTATCATTTATTTAGTTAGGTAGGTAATAATATGATTATTTACTATCAGAAAATGATTTTTTAAATAATTTTCACAAATCCTTACCTGCAAGTTCTTTCAATATATCCATAACCTCTTTGGTAGCAATAGAGGCATCAAACCCAAGAAATGCTTCTTCCAATGCCCTAGCAAATTCTCCATTTTTGTAAGCTTCAGTGTTTTTTATATAATTAGGGAGGTTTTGAGAACAATATGTTGCTACTTCTGCTCCACCGTGTCCGTCATATACAGCAAAAAGCGAAGTGTTCTTATCAAAATCTAAAATTGTATTGTGAGCATCCTGAAACCATAAATCATTATTACAAAATTTAAGGCCTGCTGACATTGACTGATTTATAGTCAGAAACCATTTCTATTATTTAAAGCTGATAAAATAAAACATTGTAACAAAATAAAGGCGTCTAGTAATTTTAACCCATTGAAAAGTGTCCCTAGCTAGTGTCTAAGTTCATAGGTTACAGTAGCTATAGCAAAATGGAGAAAACAATACAACGCGCGTCATTATTTAAAAAGTAAATTTCAGTTATTATAGTTTTAGTGCTTTTTGTCAATGCAAATTATAAGAATATATTGTCTACAAACAAACAAAATACACAGTAATTGAAAGAAACAATCGGTACCTCCTGATTGACACGCCATCCTTGCATGGAGCTAGCACCGCACTCAAATTTATCATTTGTTTCATCGCTTGACACTTTTTCAGTTACTGGTTCAGATAAATATGCACCCATTTTGGAATGTTATTTTAGAATAATACATGAAATAAAGTAATGAGGCGCGAAACCCTCTGTAATAATTCGCGCAGGCGGCGGCAAGCAAAGAAGAGTCAGTTATGTCAACCAAACCAAACCGCCTTGGATGGTATTGCCAACACGAATTATAAATACCCCGTTTTGAAAAAATAAGGAATAATTAATTATCTAAATATAAAAAGCTAATAATTTTAAATTAATACGCATTATTTAATGGTTTTCGTGCCAGATTTTCTATTTATACTTAGTACCACTTTTCTAGTACACTCAATATTGTAAGAACAAAGAGGTTTTTATACTGTTCTTTATGTTTTTTATAATCATCAGCTTTCTATATTTGAATTAAGTATCTTGTCAATATCTTGATAGATCACTTACAATTGTTATTTTCGGCTTCGTTTTACCATGTCATTGCTTACACCTAACTAAATATATTTTAACTTATTAATATTTTACTTATGTGTTTCTCTGAATCAATCACAGGTTATGGGCCCAGAGGACATAATAAGTAGTAAGTGGTGATAAAAATGAGTTCAGATTCGAATAAACTTAGTGAAGTGAGATCTGAAGAGAAGCGTGAAAACAATATGAGTTTACCAACGTTTGAAAAGCTAGAGGGCAGTTCAAATTACGGCAATTGGAAATTTCTTATGGAATTACAACTAATCCATGAAGATTTGTGGCAATATACGGAGAGAGCTCCAGATGCTAATGATGCTGTAGAAGTGAGGTGCGACCAAAAGGCAAGAGCGCGCATATGTTTAATGGTAAAACCTGAATGTCTTATACACGTACGGAGAGCGAAAACGGCTAAAGAAGCCTGGAATGCTTTGCAAGCAGCTTTTGAGGATAAGGGACTAAACAACAGGTGCAGACTTTTATCTAAATTGGTTAGCTTGAAATTGGAAAGATTCCACACGATTAGAGAGTACGTAACAGAGATTCTGACAGTTGCTCAACAACTTAGAGATTTGGGCAAAGAGATTGACGATGAGCTAGTTGCTACGTTAATGCTCCAAGGACTTACTGACAAATATCAATCGCTGAGACTAGCTTTAGAAAGTAGAGAAGAGACATTGACTTCAGATTATGTTAAAATGAAACTTTTACAATTAGAAGACTCTTATGACGATTCAATGCCATCTACTTCTGCTTTATCTGCGAAAAATACGAAGAAAAAGTACAAACGCAACGCAAAAATGAAGATCAAGTGTTATATTTGTGAAGGACCACACAAGGCGTTGGAATGTCCGCAGAATAGCAAGAAGAAGGGCGATGCAATGAATGCTTTTGCTTTTGCAACCAGTGAGAAGCATACAAGTGAAGAGTGGGTTATAGACTCTGGTGCTTCTCATCACATGACTAATAACGGTGCGTGGTTATTTAATGTAAAGGCAATTGATAAAAGAGAAATAACGTGTGCTAATGGTGAAAAAGTTTTTGCAGAGTGCATGGGATCTGTAAGTCTCGATAGGCTAAGTTTGACAGTGCATGATGTTTGGTATGTACCTAGTTTATCAAATAATTTACTAAGTGTTAGTACAATTGTAAAGAAAGGTCATACAGTAGAGTTTAAGTCTGATTGTTGTGAAATTAGCCTGAAGGGTAAAGTCATTGTACGAGGTGTGTTAGATAGGGGTGTGTATAAACTTAAAAACTGCTTACAGGGAACAGCTTTACATACCACATCTAATGCTGATATGAGGTTATGGCATCGGAGGATGGCACATTTAGGAGTACGTAACTTAAAACTTTTACGTGACAAAATGGCAACCGGGGTAAGTTTCAACAATTGTTCTGAAAAGATTGATTGTTCAGAATGTTTGCTTGGGAAGCAAACGAAATTACCGTTTCAGAAAAATCAAGCGTCGAGAGCGACAGAAATACTCGAGTTGATTCATACAGATTTATGCGGTCCTATGTCTGTAGATTCATATGGCGGTTATAAATATTTTATGACCATAATAGATGATAAAACGCGGAAAACTTTTGTTTATTTCTTGAAACAAAAGACGGAAGTTTTACAGAAGTTGAAAGAATTTCAAATTTTGGCAGAAAATCAAACCGGTAAGAAAATTAAGAATATTAGATCGGATAACGGTAGCGAGTTTGTTAATCGTGAAGTGGAAAACTTTTTGAAGTCAAATGGTATCCATCATCAATTAACTATACAATATACTCCGCAGCAAAATGGTGTTGCAGAAAGGGCAAATCGCACCATAGTCGAAAAGGGGCGATGTATGCTCCAAGAGGCTCAATTAAGTAAGAAATTTTGGGCTGAAGCTGTAAACACTGCTGTTTATCTGAAGAACCGTTCACCGACAATAGCAGTAAGGAATATGACTCCTGAGGAAGCTTGGTCTGGGAAGAAGACTGATCTAAGCATGATTCGAGTCTTTGGATGCAAGGCGTTTATGCGTATTCCAGATGAGAAGCGCAGCAAGTGGGACCCTAAAAGTAAAGAGTTACTGTTTTTAGGATATTGTGAAGAGTCAAAAGGTTACCGTTTGTTTGATCCTGCAACTTTGAAATTCTACAAAGCGAGAGATGTAATATTTTTTGAAAACCAGAAATATTCATCTTCTTCAGAAAACAAAAACGAACTAACTGAAGACACTCAACAAATAATAGGTGCTGTTGAAGGAACTGTCCCACAGTTCAGTTCTAGCACTCCACATGCAGTAGACATCAATAATCAAGAGAGATTTTGTGAAAGAGAAGTCACTGAAGAAGAACATGAGGAAGAAGAATTTGTTGACTGTATCCAACCAGAAGACGGTCAGATGCCAGAAAGTGAAACAAGAGGGGAAAGTTCTTTAAATCAAAATGAAACGTTTCAAGAGTCTGAAGAAAGGGAAACCAGAAGATATCCTATAAGAGATAGAAAAACAAAAGAGTATCCAGATTACTATCTCTATCAGACAGCTTTGGAGACTGATGATGAAGAACCCTCGTGCATCAATGAAGCGCTTTCAGGACGGCACAAAACCGAATGGCAGAATGCAATTCAGGCAGAGTTGAATGCATTAGAGAAAAATAAAACCTGGATTCTTGTCGAGCCCGGAATCGCCCAGAATGTTATTGATTCTAAGTGGGTACTTAAAATCAAATCAGAAGGAGGAAATAAGAAGCGATTTAAGGCACGACTAGTAGCAAGAGGTTTTACACAAGTCAAAGGTGTCGACTACAACGAAACATTTTCACCTGTTGTACGACATAGCACGTTGAGATTGCTGCTCGCCATTGCTGCTAAGAATCGACTCCAAATAGATCAAATGGACGTCGTGACTGCATTTTTGAATGGTGATCTAAATGAGACAGTATACATGAAACAACCTAAAGGCTTTGAAGTGGCAGGTAAGGAAAATCATGTATGCCTGATGAAAAAGGCTCTATATGGCTTGAAGCAAGCACCTAGGGCATGGTACGAAAAATTGAATCAAGCACTTATAAGACTCGGTTTCAAAAGATCAGCAAATGAGCCATGTGTCTATATCAGAAGAAACAAGAACAGTTTGATGGTTATAGCGATTTACGTTGATGATATTCTTATTTTGTGGAACAATAAGACAGAAAGAGAATCAATGAAATCGGAATTACAAAAAACTTTTGAGATGAGAGATCTTGGAAGTGTAGATTTGTTTCTAGGAATGAATGTGAAACAAACAGAAGAGTATATCAGTTTAAGTCAGGAGAAGTATATTGATAAACTGCTGCAGAAATTCAATATGGAGGACTGCAAGACTGTTGCTACACCAAGTGTACCAGGTCAACGTCTTGAAGTTGCAGACCCAAATCTGAGTTTGGAGAAAAAGTATCCATATCGGGAATTAGTAGGTTCACTAATGTACTTAGCTGTATGTGCTCGGCCAGATATAGCACACGTGACCAGTTACCTAAGTCAGTTTAACGATAAACATGCTGAAGCTCACTGGATAGCAGCTAAGAGAGTATTGCGATATCTTAAAGGAACTAAAACGCATGGAGTGACGTTCTCTAAAGATGTTTTGAATTCATCCATTGAAGGTTACGTAGATGCAGACTATGCTGGTGACATGGACAGAAAATCCTATTCTGGATTTGCATTTTTATGGCAAGGAGGAGCTATATCTTGGAAATCAATGAAACAACGTACAGTAGCGTTGTCAACAGCAGAGGCTGAGTATGTAGCACTATCAGAAGCTGCAAAGGAGGCTATCTTTTTACGTAGACTTACAGAGGAGTTAGGATATCAGTCTAAACCTGTTACCCTGTATTCAGATAGTCAATCAGCTATAGCTATTGCACAAAATCCAGTGCAACACCAACACACCAAACACATCGATATTAGGTATCATTTTGTGAGAGGTACTGTTGCAGATGGTGAAATAGAGCTCAAGTATAAGAAGACTGAGCATATGTTTGCAGACGTGCTTACGAAACCATTGTTGCGAGGGAAGTTTGAGTTTTGTGTGCAAGGCTTGGGTGTAAGAGTGAATGCAGTGTAAGAGAGCTGAGATTAAGGAGGAGTGTAAGAACAAAGAGGTTTTTATACTGTTCTTTATGTTTTTTATAATCATCAGCTTTCTATATTTGAATTAAGTATCTTGTCAATATCTTGATAGATCACTTACAATTGTTATTTTCGGCTTCGTTTTACCATGTCATTGCTTACACCTAACTAAATATATTTTAACTTATTAATATTTTACTTATGTGTTTCTCTGAATCAATCACAAATATCACTATACTAATCTACCTACCTAGTGATAACTAACTCGGTATACTATGAATAACTTAATAGACAAAACTAAAATAATAAATATGACGAAAGTAATACTTAATCCTATAGCTTTTTTAGATTGTTTTTTCCTACGAGTAATATTCGATCGTATGTTACTTACATTTATTTGGTTTATAAGCTATATAATAATAAGGTACCAATGAGCGCATCGAAATACTTCAACAATGAATCTTCTGCAACGAACGAAAAGTTATCTTAAGCACAAAAAAATATAAAATAAATATAATAATAAGTATAAAAGCTGTTTATTTGTTGAGGACCTCAAAATTAATATCTTAAGTGCCATTGTGCGCTGTTGGCCCTAACTGTGTTTTCAGTCGATAAAAAACTTGAAACCGATACAGATACACAGGCAGTATTACCTATGGACACCATGAGTAAAGCCTCAGAACAATAACTGAAGCAAGTAAAGCCGTCTCTACCTATGGACACCATGAGTAAAGCCTCAGAACAATAACTAAAGCAAGTAAAGCCGTCTCTGTTTGTGTGCGTGCACACCCTACACTGTAGTAATGATTGCACACGGCTGCTACATGGGGTAGAAACGCCTATGACCGACAATCAAAAACCATACTGAGCCCACGTGTATTGCCACTTTTTCTATATTCATCCGAAAATATGATAATTTTACACGAACTATGTCACAGCCAGTGGTGATAATAACAAAGATCAATAATAAATAATATCTAGCTAACAATCAAATTATCGAGATTATTTTATATTTTATTAAATAATGTATATACCATTTACTATAAAGCAGTGGTTATAATTTTACGACTTAACTATGTTATGAAAATAATATAGTATGTAAAACATAGGTAGTCTTATTTAAATTTAGGAATATTTTATGGCGTATAAGATACGATACGTACATACGATATAGATATATGTAGGTCAATTAATTAGCCTATATCCAAAACAAAGTTTGTTTTCGGTAGAATACTTCAATGCCTAAAAAGCTTTTGAAAGAAAGGACAATGCAACTTTTCCTTTGACCGATGGCCCAAAAATATGAAACCCAATGTAACTACATAATTGAAACCTATGCTAAACGTTAGTACTAATCATTCGTAACATCTTTTACTATGGGGTCAAATAAATCTATCCTAGGAAAAAAAATATACAAAGTAATCAATGTTTTAAAAAAAAATCGCTTTTTATAGGTTTTGTTTGTTAAAATTTTAAAATATCGTCAATTGTAAACATATGTAAACAATAGAACACTTAAATAGGATGAAGGAGAATATTCAGAGATAAAAATAATACAACATAGTTCAATAGACTAGTTCTACAGGCTACCAACAATCTGTGTATGCTAATTTAACATGAATGAACCATTAGACAATGAAATCAGCAGCGAATAAATTCTGTATGCGTTTAAACCTTTACGAATTACATTAGGAGATATTTCAAACCTGTTTAAAATAAACGAAACCTACAATTAAGTCATATAAAAGTCGACACTTTTTGAAACATTTTTGAAACATTTTGAAACATTTTTTTCCTAGGATAGATATAATTGGCTCCGTAGTAAAAGTTCTTATGGATGATTAGTACTAACGTTTGGCATAGGTTTCAACTATGTACATTGGGTTTTATATTTTTGGGCCAATCAGTTGCATTGTCCTTTAAAATAAGATTTTCATTAAAACTAATACATACATACATAAATCACGCCTATATCCCCAAAGGGTAGGCAGGTGTGAACTAGCACTCACGGTTCGCCAATTATGTTAGGTCCAATAGGTGGCGAGCCTATTGCCATTTATAGGGCACAAAAGTTGCAGTACATTTCTAGGTGGTATAAGAGAAACGCTGCTGGCCATTCTTCATCACTGATTTATCCTTAGTCGCCTTGTACGACACCCACGGCAGAGATTTGGGATGGTGACAATTGTATTCGACTCTGCCGCCACCACGCGGCTTAAAACTAATAAAATCAAATATTGCATATCTTCTTCTTCTCCCTGCCCTCATCCTACTCTAAGTAGGGCCGGCACAACGTGTCTTCTTCTCTCTATCCTCTCTTTCCTACATCATCTTTCACACAATCCATCCATCGCTTCTTCGGCCTTCCTCTCATTCTAGGTCCAAGCACATCTATACTAAACATACCTATAGTAAGGTAACAATCATCCCTGCTCATTACATGCCCGTACCACGCTAACCTGTTACTCCTCAATTTTTCGACCATCGGCACTACTTTCAGACTTAATCTAATGTACTCATTAAGCTAGACATCTAAGACTTACACAACATCAGCAAATAATGTGTTAATAATACGTTAAATTAAAAGTTAGATAGATATCATAACGTGATAATAGAAACTTGTTTAAATATTACATTAGATAACAACATACGTATGTAGACTAAGATGTATGCAGTAACTAGAAGATTTCATTTTTATCTTAGGTACTGCTCAACGTTGTATAGTGCAGTTATATTATAATGGATTCTGTTTACGAACGCGCGCTCTCTGAAATAGGACCAAATGGAAAGTTTCAAAAACGATTTGATATTTTATACAATCTTGTGTTTGCAACATTGTGGCCAATGGCATACAACAATATAATATTAGCTCTTGTGATCATACCACACACCTGTGCTGTTCCCGACAATTTAAGTAACATAAGTGATATTGTTTGGAAATCAAAATACATTCCAGTGTGAGTCAAGATGGGAAGAACATTTTTCTTTTGAGGTATTCATTTACTCCTTGCTCAGCATTTATAATATGATATAGCAAATGCTTAAATATTTGCAGGACGGAATATACTGTGGGAAAATATGTATACAGCAGTTGTCAAATGTATATAAATCCCGATGAAAATAATGCTACAATAGGTAACAGTAACATCTTAATACGTGTGAAATATGCAAAACACCTACTGGTTTATTACAATAATATTGCGATTAACTACATATTTATTACAGATTGTGAAGCCTACACCTATGATAAAACTTGGTACGAGTCTACTATTCCTTCTATTAATAATTGGGTTTGCGATGATGAAATATATGTTGCAAACATTTTCGCATACACCAAAATTGGAGAAGTCATCGGATCTGTGCTTTTTGGATGGGTAGGCGATAAGTGGGTACTCAAACATGTCATTTTGCTAAATTTTCGTGGTCTATTATTAATGTAATCTACTCTCAGAATAAAAAATTTTGACCTTAATGTTCATAAGCATAGCCGGGACTACTGTGCATCATCTAATAATCACATAATCGCATTAACATTAGATGATGCATGGATGGTCCAGTTTGAATGGTATATTTAATGATAATTACCTAAGTGCTTATGTACTAACATATGCTGCTACAAAATACACAATAAATGGAAAGATAAATAATAACAGTGGCAAAAACAAAATCTAATTAAACAAATTTTAATGGTGGAAATATATTAAATATGGTTATGAGGTCTAAGTTATGAGTTATGTCACATGGAAGAAAAAACATAATAATCGTTTTTTTATTTATAAAATATCTTTTTTTTTTTTTCAGGTACGGACGTCGAATAACATATATATCTTCATTGATGCTGTTGGTTTTAGGACGTGTAATTTCAGTAATGTGGAGTAATTCTTATACATTAATTGTGGTTGGAAGTGTTATTACATCATTTCCATCTTGGTCGGTTGTCCAGAGTGCTACTGTCATTTCTATGGAAACGTCAGCACCAGAGCGTCGGTCATTGACAGCTTCTTACCGCTCAGTGGCCTATAGCATTGGTATGGCAATAATGCCTCTTCTCTTCTGGTGGTTAAAAGACTGGAAATTATTTATGATTGTTACTACTTTAACGCAACTCCCATTCTTGCTACTATCATGGTAATTATTTAATAGTAGACTATAAATACATACATACATAAATCACGCCTATATCCCCGAAGGGGTAGGCAGAGGTAAATTAACACCCACGTTTCGCCAATTAGGTTAGATCACTTGACGAGCCTATTGCCATTTATTGGGCACGGAAATCTCAGTACATTATGCTAGGTGGCAAAAGAGAAACGAACGCTGCTGTCCATTACTCATTACTGTCTTAACCCTTAGTCAACATGTACGACATTGTGGGTGTCGTCATTAAGTCTCTACAGTCAGTCAAATCTACAAATCAGATTACAAAATATAATATGCAAAAATTTTTCACAGTAGTATATTATCCAGCATGCAAGTTTTTCGTATTTTTCGAACGTGTCGTGTACTTTTAGGATCATGTCATACTGATCCTAATCTCGGGAAATTTCATTACAGACAAGTATTAAAATGTAAATTCAATACAATTATCTTAAGTTTCGCTTACTTTAAGTAAGTGTAACTTGATTTTCAGTTGGATGGTATGAAATGAATTAGTATTTCTTACAAAAAATATAGTTGCCTTTTCTTAAAATAGTAATAAAATTACCGAATGTTATTTTTAGGAAAATTATCGAGTCGCCAAGGTGGCTTTGGATGGAAGGAAAATCAATAGCTTGTGTTAAAGTATTAAAGCGAATTGCACAGGCAAATAACACTAAATTAGACAAAGACACTGAGAACGAGATATTGACTTCTTCACCCCCAAGAAAAGATAAAGTACTTGGACCACTATCTCTATTTTCAGGAAAGAAATTGGCTATACATACTATTCTACAATTATATCTTTGGTATGGTATTTAGACGTTTATATTTAGGAGGCTTCTATTTATAATATTATGTTTTTATTTATATTACTTTTAGGATTGCTGTAACCATTACTTACGTTGTACTAATTATGAGTACAGGTGAAAAGTCTGATATAAATCCATTTCTGGAATTTGCATGGCAATCTATTGTTGAAGTTCCTGGAACTTTTATGGCAGCATGGATGTCGGATTACTTAGGCAGAAGATATGCTGGAGCTATTTCCTACTTTTTTACTGCTCTTATGTTTACATTGAGTGTTATAAGAGATAGTGGTAAGTCTTGATTTTGAATAATTACCAAGTAAATGTCACAAAATACTGTTATACAACTCTTTGACATTATTGAAATGGTTCGACTACTTTTTTACATCCAGTGTATTATTTTACAGGTACTGAAACGTGGTTACAAAGTTGGTGGGTAGGATCTGCTATTGTAATCATTAACAGACTATGTACCACTATCTCGTACTACATAATATATTTATTGAATATGGAATTATATCCCACATGTCTACGTCAATCCGGTATGTCATTAGGAAACGTATTCTCCAGTGCTGCTTTTGCTATTGCACCCTATTTAATATATGCTGTGAGTATTTTCAATATATACTTCAAAATAATGTTGCGAGTGTATCGATTTTATGCCTATTAAGTAATACTTATCCACCAGTTAAGTATTTATTAATAAATAGCCAATATATAGAAATAATGTAGTATTGGGCCCCAAAGTTGCAATTTTCATTAACGCTAGTGACTGTCTTAATTAAGTTTCCCACTACTTGCAGTTTAATACTAAATATAATTTATTTTAGGGCCACCGCATCGATATACGAATTCCAGGAGCGATTCTAATAGTAGTAGCCATATTTGGGCTTATTGCTTCACTTCTTTTGCCTGAGACATTAAACACCAAACTTCCAGAAACATTAAAAGATGCAAAAGAATTTGGAACACGGAAACAAAACTACGTATCTGTAGAGCTAGATTGTGGCAAAACTACTGAAAATATTGAAACATAGTAAATAAATGCCAACGATCTTTGGTTAAAATATATGTACTTAGTAATTTGTTAAGATTTAAAAGTCAGCTAAACCTATACTATACATATTTGAAATTCTAAACATTCATTCCTTTGTTTGCGAAAATTATCATTGATCGATAGTAACTGATAAGGGCAAGAACAGAACTAATACATCAATATTATTGTGAATACGAAATAAAATATTAGTTGACATTTGAACTTTCACTGCAGCTATTTAAATCAATCTCAGTAAATATTATATGGCCGTATTTTCGTAATATTTTTCATGTATCTCTCTATCTTACCCGCTACAGTTTAGAAACTACGCTAATGAGACAATTGCGATATCAAGCTATATAGTTTAGCAAATATGTACATACGTTATGAACGTAAGTGCATATTCAATCAAATGCTGTGATCATAGAAGAGATGGAAATAACGTAGCAGAGTCTATAGAAGCTTTAGATTTCTCACGACACATCAATAATATGATATTAATCGAGCAATGTTTAAATAAAATATGGGTATGTCATGTCTTCATCATTACCAACCAGCCCTTAAATTCCCTATGTATGTAAAAATATAGGAAGAATGGTCTATAACGCACCATTGTTGGATACGGTGGGTTGGTGGATGTTAATATCGCAGATGTAGCCGGGAATAATAGCTTGACGTGCCAAGGAATTCGAGATCAAATTCAAGAAATCCATGAAAAAAAGGTATACTTGGAATACTTGATTTGACGGAAAGAAATCGGATGACGGAGATCTGATCTAGTGTCATAGAAATAGATTCGGATGCAGTGCATAAGCTACCATAGAAATAGTACTACGGCTACAACGGACCGTCAAAATCTCGGATTCGGATCGGATGTAGTGCGTAAGCGCTCTAACCGTTCTGACCGCTCTAAGGCCTCTTTCATTCTTCGGCGTGTACCAAAGAGTATATAAACACTTGCACACGCAACCGGCGCATTTTGTTTGAAGCTATGCAACCGACCAACTAACGAAAGGTAGGTGTACCAATTGTGCTGGTCGCGTTCGCAGGCGACACTCCGAAGAATGAAAGGGGGCCTAAGGGAGATTACCTGGTGTACCTATATCAATAACTACCTTGGTGCATCCCAATGGTGGAGGACAACCACCAACCTTCGCACAACCAAAGAGGATTGGTGTCAGCCGTAATTCAAAGCCAAATCATTAAGCAGTAATTATATTGGAATGGTGTCATTCCAATCACTTTCCCTTCATCGATCTCTTGACATGATAATTTCCATCACTTTTCTATACATTCTTACATCCTTAGTACCTCTCCGACCGTGAAGTCCGGTGTGATGAGTGATGGCTTTATGACACCGTTAGAATGGAATATGAAAAATAACGAATTGGCGCCCGCGAAGGAATATTCTACATACATACATAAATCACGCCTATATCCCCGAAGGGGCAGGCAGAGGTGAACTAGCACCCATATTTCGACAACCATGTTAGGTCCCATGTATAATTTATCGGGCACAAAAGTCGCAGCAAATTGCCATTGCTAAGTGGTACAATAGGAACGCTGCTGCCCATTCCTTATCATTGATTTATCCTTAGTTGCCTTGTACGACACCCACGGGAGAGATTTGGGGTGGTGACAATTGTATTCTACTCTGCCGTCACCACAGGGCACGGAAAATTCTGATGTGATTAAATTTAACGTGCCCGACATTAACCGCAGTTTCCGTTATGTTCCTCGAGATATTTATTTTAATAAAGATATTTCCATAATTTTCAAACTTGATAATTTTGTATTCTAACAAAAAATAATTTCCCCTATTTATGTGCAACAGATAGGCATTCAGTATAGCAACACGGAGAGATATCATAGATATGTTTAGTTAATTTCTTAATCGCAATAAAGGCAGAGGGATTTAGCATTTTAAGCTACCGTGATAGGATTTATTCTCTAATTTTAATACCTCCTTGACTTTAGTATATAAAATTTTGTGAGATACTTATTAAATGCAACATAAATATTGTAATAAAATTAATAATGTTATCAATAGGTACACGACAAAGCAATTTGTTGCGATATTTAAGCTGTAGTTTAATCAAAGACAAATGGGTGGTGCTCCGCTACTAAGGACCAATGGTAGACGAGAGCTGGGATGTTGGTACCAATAAAAACGAAGGATTTTGTATAGAGTCAAAATTGTATGGTAAAAAATAAAAAGTTGCAAAAAAATTGATCTTTTTGACAAATGTGATAGGTGTGTGATAGTTCTAAAGTAATTTATTTAGAAAAGGGGCGTAATATTCATTCGTTATAAATTGATTTGATACAAAATTCATTTAAGTAATTTATAGAAAAATTCGTAGATTGTTCATAATAAAATCCGTAATATTGTATCGTTCAGTGACCCGTATAAATTTTCGCTGGATAAAATGTCGGGCGATCATAAAACTTTGATAAAAGGAAGTCCGTCGCAATATGTTAAATTAAATGTGGGTGGAACATTATTTTATACCACAATTGGAACTTTAACCAAAAGTGATAATATGTTGAGGACGATGTTTAGTGGCAGAATGGAAGTTCTTACCGATTCTGAAGGTACGATGCGAAAATTGTGAAGTTGGTTATTTAGAGATAATTAAACTTTATTTAATTTATTGCGTTTTTACAGGTTGGATACTTATAGATCGTTGTGGGAAACACTTTGGCACTATCCTTAATTATCTTCGTGATGGCACTGTCGCCCTGCCTGATAGTTACAGAGAAATTATGGAGCTACTAGCAGAGGCCAAATACTTTCTTATCGAAGAATTAACTGAATCTTGCCAGCAAGCACTCGCTAAGAAAGAGAGGGAGGCTGAGCCAATTTGCAGAGTTCCTTTAATTACTTCTCACAAAGAGGAACAGTTACTTATTATGTCCACTTCTAAGGTGAGTTGATAAAATGCTTCCATGCAAGGATTTAGAAATGTTTACCCTTAAGTAATCCCTTGAATTTTGATTTTCAGCCAGTGGTGAAATTACTTATCAATAGGCATAATAACAAATATTCCTACACAAGCACATCGGATGACAATTTATTAAAAAATATAGAATTGTTTGATAAGTTGTCTCTTCGCTTCAGTGGGCGTGTGCTTTTCATAAAAGATGTTATTGGCTCTAATGAAATATGCTGCTGGTCTTTTTTTGGCCATGGGAAAAAGTGTGCTGAAGTTTGTTGTACATCTATTGTTTATGCCACAGACAAAAAACACACAAAAGTCGAATTTCCTGAAGCAAGGATCTATGAAGAAACATTAGGTATTCTATTGTATGAAAGCAGAAATGGCCCAGATCAAGATTTGATACAGGCTACTTCCTCACGGGGTGCTGTTGGTGGCCTTTCTTGCACTAGTGATGAAGAGGAGGAACGGTCTGGGCTTGCGCGACTTAGATCAAATAAACAGAATAATCAATCTTAGCGGTTACAGTCCGGCTTGGCGCGCCTTAGGAGCTCGAAACGGACTAACGTCTGATACCAAGCTTGGGTTTTCATGCCCTTCTGTTGGCTGCCTTGCTTCGGTCTTTAGAATCTCTCATGATCTCTGGTCCTCTTTTCTATGAGCACTCTTGGGATTAGGATTGGATTAAACTGGAATGAATAAAAGTAAAAAGCATTTATGGCACAGAAACAGATGGATGAGTAATATGGACTACTATTTCTGTGTTGGATATCTGTTCTGTGTTAGTGGACATAAGTAGAATGATTCATAAAGTGTGGATTTTATGGTAATTGTTGACTTGTGAGATCTTTAAAGTTATTTTACCTCAAGTCAAACATCCAATTAAAATAATTAAAAGTTGTATTGATAATTAGTAATAGATATGTAAGATTCATGCATTGAAATTTGTGTGTGGTCAGTATTCTGATTCTTTTGGACAAATTTAATTTCATCATATCTGTGACTATTGTAAATATCACTGTAAATTACAATGGAATAGACAAGACGAGAAAACAAAACAATATTTTTAAAATTAACATTTTACTGTCAAGAAAATTAGTAACAAAAATAACTAGCACTTTAGAAATTAATTGTACAATTTAGATTTTCATAGTACACTAAGATTTGACAGTAAAATATTCACTGTTAATTTAGTATCACATTGTACAGCAGCTCAATTAATTTGCCAAATTCATATATATCTAGATGGTAAATTGTTAAATTATAGCTCATAGTAGTATAAATCCATAAAACTTTAATCATATAAATATTTTAAGAATAGGTATACTGTCCAGATGTTAAATGGCCTGTAATCTACTAGAGGAAATATTTAATCTTGTGTTGTGAACCGTTTTCCATTTTAGTACAATATAAACATTTTAAAGCTGTATATGTGCTATGCTATTTATATAATGCAGTTAATTTTACCGAGGTATTTTTGGTGCCATTTTGAATGGTAGAGTCAGATAGTTTAGCCATGTCTAGTCTGATATTTATTATTCAAATCATCATTGTATTGTAGTTTAGATAGGCCTGGAGGTGGTATATCTACAGGAGGCTAGTATTATAGTTTATAAATGAATTCTTTAAGTAATTTTGTTAAAGGTTCTAAAAATATGGTCCACCAGAAACTAAATCCTACTCAGAAGGGTACCACGCAATACTAACTTATAGGGTCTGTTCAACAACCTCTCATAAGACTTTTAAAAATCCTTATCTGAACAAGAATGCATTTGAAGTTCGCTTTTAATTGATATAAAACTAAAACTGAGATGGTGAAACAGGCTTCCTTAAGTTACTTAGTGCATTGTAAGCTTCTCAAAATTTATCTATTTCAATACAAAATAATTATCACTGTTTAGATGTCTGTTATTGGTTTTTTAGTTGATAACTATAAAAACTTTATTTAGATGTTTTTTCTATTATAATTATTCAATACATGTGTACCTACTACATGTTTTAAATAAATAACTTATCAAATCAAATAAATAGCAATAATTAAAGAAACATGTTTATTGTTTTTATAATATACATTTATAATATAATATACAAATTCACCAAAAAGCTATCACTCCCGACCCGTGGTACAACTGCGATGTCCAACTGGTTGTACTACGGAGAAGAAAAGTTACTCGTGGTTCAACTGGTTGTTCTACAGGGAAATATCTTTACCAATAGTTCAACTCGAGTGAGTTGTTCTTTCCTTGGTCCAACTAGTTGTACTACTAGGAATTTAATGTATCTATGGAACAACTAGGTACATTTCACTTCATTACCATCTTTGTTGCACCAATTGCTTGCACCCATTTTTTCAATCAAAATCGTTGTAAGATTACTTAACGATAGTCATTTGTTTTGTAGACGTTCATTTGTTTTACACTATCATCTTATCCCCATGGTCCAACTAGTTGGACATAATTCCGCCGTTGTACCAGTCATAATTAAAATATAAAAAAAAGAGTTGAACTATGGTTAACTTTACTACCCGTAGTACAACTAGTTGGACAACTCAGTTGTACCACGGGTTGGGAGTGAAAAAAATATCAGCTGTTTCATACAAAATGATAGTACCTACTTGACCCAAATGTATGAAACAGCTGTTATTTTTTTTCGTGAATTTGGAGTTCCTCCCATAGTGAAATTTGTTCAGTTTGATGGTCTGAACGAATTCCAAAAATTTTGTGACCAAAAAGTTTCCTGGTATGTACAATTAGATTCTGCTCTATGTCTTAACAAAGCATTAATATTCGAATTATATATTAATGTAATATTTTACATAACCATTCTTTCTCCCATTTGGTTTATTTTATATAACAGCAATAAATTGAAAAACTATTCAGTTTCTTAAATCACGTTTATATAATAAACTAGCTGACCCGTTATGCCAAATAAATTATCTCGTAGATATGGTTATGATTCGGTTGCCATGGTAACGTGAAATGTCTGACAGGAAAGCAGTTTATATAAAAAATTAAATTGTTGTTTTTACTAGTTTCCTCACAAGTTTTCCATACTTTTTGACCTTTTCAATTTCAATACCAAAATCAGCTAAATCGGCCCAGCCGTTATCAAGTTTTAGCAAGACAAATGCAGAGCAATTAATTTTTATATAAATAGAAGATACATAGTGTTTGTCCTAAATTACTAATGTCATTAAATTTCTTTGATAGCATTGTAAACTGCATAATGGTACACCACTTTTAGAGCAGTTATACTTTTTAATATTGTTGCATCCTTCCACTTCACATGTCACTGGTGTTGGTGGTTCAATAGAAGGTTTCATTGGAATTGGAAACTCCACACCAGCAGGAAATGACAATGATATCTCATTGCTACTATTTTTATACACAATCATGGGTTCAAATTTTTTCGTTGGTTTCCCTTTATGGGTGTTTTTCAAATTCTTTGATTCTTGTTTTTTCAGTAGTCTGTCCATTGTTTTCTTCTTGTCTTTTTCTCTTTTCTCATCTGCTAACTGTTTACGCTTTTGAGATTTGAGTGCAGCCTTTTGTATTGCTTCTGCTGTCATGACTTTCTCTTTGTAACCAGAAGGTAGGGCTAGAAGAACTTCACCACCTAGGCTGGTCTCTTTATCTGTACCTCTCTCATACATAGCCCTTTGGCGAGCTGTCATCATTTTGGGGTCTTTCGGTTTGATCTTTTTTAATTCTTCATCTACCTGAAATGGAATACAATAAAATTAAAACAATAAAATGATTACTTGAACTGCTGTGTGTAGATGGCAGTTCAGAATACAATTTCTAACCAACCCATCTTTCCCACAGGTATCATACATAACTTTATGCAAGATCTTCTTATCTTCTTACGGTATGAGGAGCGGTGGCAGGGATGTCTCAGCATTCCTCTGGATGTTTGCAGGGGCGAGTGATGTGGTGAGGAGGGACCACTAGCTCCTCGCCACATCACTCGCCCCCACTAACATCTTGAGTGCCCCATCCCCGCCACCTCACCGCAGGAGGGTCGCGCACGAACTTGGCGGACTATAGGTGAACAGTTAAGACAGCAATATACTCCAATTTACTTGGCTAATGGATGGCAATAGGCTCACCACCTGTTTTATGGCATTTAACATAATTGGCAAAATGTGGGTGTTATAACTACACAATAAGCGTGATTTAGGTACTTATGTATCTCAAATCAAATGAAACAAAAAATTTACTGCTTGTCAGTGATATTTGCTGTAGGGGATTGAAAGATAATTAATTATTCATTAGTTAATAAGAAATATTACCTCTTCTAATTTCCCAGATTTAATAGCATCTAGCCACCTCTCTTCTTCACTTGATGTACCACTATCACGCCCCTTTTTCTTTTTCTTTGGTATAGCTTTAGGTGGCGTACCAGATGAAGACCCTGGAATAGATCTCCGTAAATCGGATGACTTCATTGTTTGAGCTTTTAGGAGATCAGCTGCAGACGTTCCAGGAAGGTCTTTGAAAACTTTCACTTTTTTACTATAATCTGGCTTATCCAAAACATCTTCATAGGAAACATCTATTGACGTATCGCTATCGAAATCAGCGTCCAATTTACGTTTCTTGTGATTTTTATGTTTGTGACGCCTAAACTTCTTTGGCGGTGAAGTGTCTGTAAGTTCACCAAAATTAAATGATCAGTGTATAGTAAGCAGACATTCAAATTAAATTAATTGACTTGTAGAGAACAAAATTTACCTATTACTATTTCATCTTCTGTTGTACTTGGTTCGCGCTGTCTTCGTACCATGTTATTTAAAATGCATTTATAAACAATGATAACACAATAGGGTTTCAGTGCAATTGTACGCAAGTTAAATTAAAATTTAAAGCATTTATTTCTAATAACTTTAACTAGTCTTTGTTTTGTTTTTATGGGTTTTTTTTTAATTGTCCCTATATTTTAGGGAAGGCAAAGGGTCTAGCCCATACAGCGAAGTCTTTAGTGTATATTTTATCTGTAGTCTTATGAAATAATGAGTGAAATGGAAGATTGAAATGATTTTTACGTTAAAATACGGGTGCCACATATTTTAACGCATCTAGGGAGTGCTTGGCGCGAATTGAATGGTAACAGAGTTAATGATGGTGCTTAATGAAATGGATAAAACCACTTTTTAAAGTGATCTTCACCACACCATCAAACACATCATGAGACTTATTTTCGATGATTCTGCATAATTGCACATCAACACGGATGCTCGTACATCAAAATAACACCACTTTCACTGCACAAAATCCACTCTGTAACAATTTTTGAATTTATTTATTTATTTATTAGGTACAATAACAGACAACAGACAGAACAAAGCATATAAAAACAACTTTAAAGTAACACCGTGTGCCTGTGTCCAATTATAATTGTACACAACACTTAATAATACATCTATTATAACTTATAGGTAACTAAAAATGAAAATGAAAACATATAGTGAAAACAAGATAAGATACATTATAACTATTACTTATTACAACCGTAATCACATATTCAGCGACAAGAGTGCTTTTTTATAACCATGAATGCCACAGCTAAACAAATCCATGTTAGAGCAAAGTTCATTGTAACATAAACACATTCGGTTCAAAGGGTTATTTTTTGCAACATTGTTTTTAGATAAAGGTACACTGAACAATTGTTGGTTACGCACTGATCGGTTAGGCACCTTAAACTTCAATGACCCCAGTAAGCTGCTGTCAGAGAGGCCATTGGCAATCGCATGAAGAGTGCACAAATCACTCATCAGTCTTCTATGCTCAAGGCTCATCATATTGAAATAATGCAAACGATCGGAATATTCAGTTACTTTTTTTCGCAAACCACACTTATCACACAATGCCCTCACGAATCTACGTTGAACGGCCTCCAGTCTGTCCACGTGGATGTTATAAATAGGGAACCACACTGAGGAACAGTACTCTAGTGTACTTCTCACCAGTGCGTTGAAAAGAATCAACCACGACTTTGTGTTTCTAAATGGTTTAGAATGGCGAAGAACAAAACCGAGCATCCGGCCAGCCTTACTGCAGATGTGATCATAGTGAAATCTGAATGAAAGAGACTTGTCAAAATAAACCCCTAAATCTTTTAAGGTCTCAACACGGGTCAAGCTAGATCCATGGATGTTATATTGAAACTGTATGGGGTTTTTATTTTTGGTAAAGGTTATCACCTTACACTTATCAACATTAAGGGACATATCATTCATATTGCACCAATCTGAAATAACATCAAGGCTACTTTGTAACGCCTTACAGTCCTCTATACCAACGACGCGCTTGTAAATTTTTATGTCGTCTGCATAGGCGAGACAGTCGCATGGAATAATATCAAGAAGGTCATTAATAAAAATTAAAAACAGCAATGGTCCTAGATTAGAGCCCTGTGGCACCCCAGAGCTTGAAGTGTACGGTAAAGAATCATAACCGCACAGTGAAACTAGCTGCGAACGATTCAGAAGATATGATGAAAGCCACCGTAGCAAACTTCCGTGAATGCCCATGTGAACCGCCTTAGCCAATAGTATTGAGTGATTAACTCTATCAAAAGCCTTTGCAAAGTCAGTGTAAACACTGTCGACCTGCTTCCTTATATTGAAGGAGTCGCATAAATAGGTGACGTACAACAAAAGATTGGATTTTGTAGATCTACCTTCAACAAAGCCATGCTGCTTAGTACTAAGTAGAGGTCTCACGTGGTTGAACATACGTTGATAAAGTATAGACTCAAATATTTTAGCAAACCAGTTAAGTATACTAATAGGTCGATAGTTCCTAACATCTCTTTTGTCTCCGGACTTATATATTGGCATTATTTTAGCTATTTTCCAATACGATGGGAAAACTCCTTCACTAAGGGAATTATTAAATATGAGCGTTAAAGGATCAACCAAAGCTGAAGCACACATACGGATAATAATAGGGGGAATTCCATCAGGACCAGCACCTTTACATAAGTCAACACTCTTAAGTTTAGCCAAAACAGAATTACCATCAATATTCAATTTTCCCAGAGAAAAGTTGTGAGAGGGGAAATCAGGAGTGAAAGTTTTCATTCTATCTTTTACATAAACTGACGCAAAGAATTCCGCAAAGAGATTTACAACCTCCGACCCAGTGGAAGCTATGCGATCACCCAAATACACATTGTTCGGCACAGTATCTGCACCTCTTTTATTACTCGTATACTTCCAGAAAGATTTTAAATTCATGTTGAGATCTTTTTCAATATTAAAAATATAGCGCCTGAAACAGTCATCCATCAAAACTTTAGCCCGCAATCTTAACATTGAAAATGTGTCATAGTCCCTGGGATTCTTTTGATGTTTATATCGTCTATGATATTTAGATTTCAATTTCAGAACTCTCCTTAGACCAACGGAAAACCAGACTGGGTACCTATTGTTACGGATCCTCTTTTTGGGCGTGAATTCATTTATGATTTTATACAACTGATCATAGAAATATTTAACGAGACCATCACAATCAAGCGTCCTTGCATGAAATTCCCAATTTATTTCTTTGAGTTTCACAATGCAACCTTCAAAATCAGTCTTGTGAAAGCTCAATTTTTCGAGAAACCTGTCAGAACGTAAGGGCAAATTTAGCCCATAAAACACCAGCTCAAACGGAGGGTGATGTGCATCAAGTCGGCTAATAGGAATTGCTTTCTGCAAAGAAAAATCATTAGGGTTGTTGGTTATAACCAAATCTAATATTTTGTTATTGGGATTACGTATATAGTTGAGTTGACCTAAAGTATTACTGTTAATAAAATCACAAAAGCCCTCAGATTTTTCACAATTCCCACTAACAGGAGATTTTGTTTCCTCAGACCAGACCAAGTCTCCTAAATTAAAATCACCTATCAGACACATAATTTGATTAGGATAAGAACTTATTAAACTGGTACACTTATTAGTAAAGTTCAGAAACTCGGCAGCAGGTATATAGTCTGTCAAATATACGGTACATAAATTCATTGTTCTATTTTTATCAATATTAATCTGCACCCACAAATCCTCAACATAATCAGACTGCCAATTGCTCTTGACAGCAAAACAAAACCTTTTCGAAATTGCCATTAACACACCACCACCATGATGTTTACCAAATCTCTTGCGGAACCTACTGTCTCGATCCCTGCGAACTACGGTATATCTGTGGTCAAACAACTCCGAAGAAAGTATAGAATCATCTAACCATGTCTCAGCAATACATATGACGTCGTAATTATTATTTAAGATGGAGTTATAAATATCGAAAGCCTTACTCTTCATACCTCTTATGTTTTGGTAATATACACTGATTGCCATTTTCGTCTATTAATTTTTTTTAAAGATAAGTATCACTACTATAAAACTACTTAATTAATTCGATCAAGACTTTCAACTGTTTTTATTTGTATGTGCGGAGAATCAGGAGACTTTCTTACAAAAATCCGTCCGCCGCGCACCCAAACGAATTGATATTTTAATTCTTTGGCTTTCCTCCTCGCCGCAGCATGAAGATTCTTGTTAGCAGGTGATAAATGTTCGGAGATGTAGACCGGGCTGCTGTCACCAGCGAGACCGAGTAGAGAGGTGTTAAGTTTAGCATTTGGGTGCGCTTTATTATATCGATAGATTGATGAATAAAATTCATCACGGCACACAATATTTCTGAATTTGGCTATGATAGTACGTGGGTATTTGCTTTCCTTAGACTGTCTGGCAACCCTCACGCAACTCATAATATCATGCACATTAATCTTGGAACCAACCACGGTGGAACACTGTTCCAAAAGGTTAATGAGATTCTCACCGCGATGTTCAGCTACTCCATGAATCTCTAAGTTATTTTCCCTTAAATATTGTTCAGTATTATTTAACCGTTCAGAGAGCTCTTTCACTGTGGTTTCTAGTTTCTTAGAAACATTTACAAGTGCTTCATTTTCAGTTTTCAACGTAATTAGTTCCATCTTCATTTCCTCGTGCTTATTATTGAAAAAGTCAAGAGAGGTGCGGAATTCCTGAAGTTCCTCGCGTATTGGCGAAAGCTGTTGTTGTAGAATCGATTTTAACATCGTCGGTATCTCAATTTTAATTGACGCTAAAACTCTGTTACATATAGCAGTTATGAGGCCATCATCATATGTACACGGCGAGTTGCTCTCACCAGGCCTAGGTGGAGATGTAAGAGTCGGTTTTGGTTGAGATTTACGAAAAGTCACATTGTTGGAATCCGATGAATCAAGCTCCTGAAGCGAGCACTCGGTCAAAGCTCTAATGGGAGTATTAATATTGCCTGATTTAGGTTGCCTGCTTTTGCATTCATAACAACTCCAATGACTTTTATGGTCTTTCGTCATTGTATTCCGAAAGCGCTGAATGGACACATTAGCGCAATCAAGATCATAAATTTTTGAACACTCAATACATTTTAAATATTCACTATTACTATATTTCTTTCGACATCCACCGCAAAGAAATTGTACAGGGGCCATTATAATATTCCTTCACTCTGAGAGAAAATCACAGAAGTTCCGAGTTCCGTTGAAGTAGATGGTAACAGACAAGCTATTCTGTGCCGTCAAAAGTAACAAGCTAGTATTTTGGACACAATGAGTCATGCGCTCGTGGTCTAACGGCAACACGTCCACGTCTCGTCCGGAGGAACACAGTTCGATCCCACAACACGGTGAAACTTTTTGTGAGAAAACAATGTTTCCTTAACACCCTCACGCAGTCCCAGGGCTCCGGAATCGAAGTCACTCCACAATGGGGCAAAGCCCCGCGGATCCAAAATTAAATCCGAACAAAATAAAAATAAACCAAAGGAACACCAACACACGTCCGCCCACAACAACTTCCAGAAGAAAGAAGCAAATTAGTGAAAATAAATCTGACTGACACCACGAAACGCGCCAAACACTCTCTTATGTTTTTAGTTTTAAATTCTCCCTATATTTTAAGGAAGGCAAAGGGTCTAGCCCATACAGCCAAGTCTTTAGTGTATATTTTATCTGTAGTCGTATGAAATAATGAGTGGGTGAAAATGAATGAAATGAATTTTACGTTAAAATATGGGTGTCACACATTTTAACGCATCTAGGGAGTGCTTGGCGCGAATTGAATGGTAACAGAGTTCATGATGGTGGCTGATGAAATGGATAAAACCACTTTTTATAGTGATCTTCACCACAACATCAAACACATCATAAGACTTGTTTTCAATAATTCTGCATAATTGCACATTAACACGGATGCTTGTGCATCAAAATAACACCACTTTCACTGCACAAAAATCCACTCTGAACCAATTTAAGAATTATCGAAAAAAAATCTGACTGACACCACGAAACGCGCCAAACACTGTTATTTTTTTTTAATTCTCCCTATATTTTAGGGAAGGCAAAGGGTCTAGCCCATACAGCCATGTCTTTAGTGTATATTTTATCTGTAGTTTTATAAAATAATGAGGATGAAATTATGAATGAAATGAATTTTACGATAAAATATGGGTTTCACACATTCTAACGCATCTAGGGAGTGCTTGGCGCGAATTTAATGGTAAAAGAGTTCATGATGGTGCTGATAAGGTGGACAAAACCACTTTTTAAAGTGGTCTTCACCACAACATAAAACACATCACAACCCTTATTTTCAATGATTCTGCATGATTGCACATCAACACAAATGATTGTGCATCAAAATTACACCATTTTCACTGCACAAAATCCAATCTGTAACAATTTTTGAATAAGCGAAAATAAATCTGACTGACACCACGAAACGCGCCAAACACTCACTTTTATGGTTTTTCGGGTTAAATTCTCCCTATATTTTAGGGAAGGCAAAGGGTCTAGCCCATACAGCCAAGTCGTGTATATTTTATCTGTAGTCTTATGAAATAATGAGTGGGTGAGGTGGTGAGGGCGGGAAGTCAAAGAGAGCGGCAAGTTTGAATTTCAGCTTCAATATTTTTATTTCTTTCATTGTATTTCTACTCAAAGTTAAAGTTAATTTGATAATTGAATCCTACAATGGGTCCTCCCAATGAAGGTGAGGACCCTAATGATGGGAAAAAGAAACGAAAATATGCTCATACAGACCACACATACAACAGCAGCAAAAGCCATTCAGATATGTATAAAATATTTACTAAACCTAATTATAAAAGACAATTCCCTGAGAATAGCACTGGGGACTTTGTTGTTTTTGTCGAATCAACACAGAATGAAAAGATTGGGAACAAAAATCCAATTCATCTCACAAATATATATATCAGCAGTATCTCGGGACTGCCCAGTACGAATAAAAAAAATGGAAGAGATTAAGAGAAGGTATGTTCGTCAGCCATATGCCTCTGTTTTGGATTCCCCTCCCCCTATAAGCAACATAATAGCTTTCCCATCTTTATATAAAAAAGACAATAATAAGTCACTTGAGTTATTAGATTTTAATACATACATACATAAATCACGCCTATAGTAGGCAGAGGTGAACTAGCACCCACGTTTCGCCAATTATGTTAGGTACCATGTAATAGGTGGCGAGCCCATTGCCATATATCGGCACAAAAGTCGCAGTACTTTGCTATTGCTAGGTGGTATTAGAGGAACGCTGCTGCTGCCCATTCCTCATCAATGATTTATCCTTAGTCGCCTTGTACGACACCCACGGGAGAGATATGGGGTGGTGACAATTGTATACTACTCTGCCGTCACCACACGGCAAATTAATATTAGATTTTAATTCCATTGTAAATAATGATATAATTATAAAATCCCTGTTAGCTCTAGGTAATAATAAAGACAACACTCCCTTAACTAATAAGAAAATAAAAGAAGTATTATTGTCCAATTTAACATGAGTTTAGATAAATATTTAAACATAGTTCAATATAACATACAAAGCTTGCAGAGTAAGAAAGCACTTTTACAGATATTGTTAATAGATGAAAACATTGATATCTGTATATTGAATGAAACCTGGTTAAGTAACAAATCTAGTATACCTAATTTGTCTATGTACAATTCAATTTACAAACATTCTGAAAACAGCCACAATGGTGTAGGTATTCATTCTTGTTAAGCGTGGTTTAAAATATGATGTTATTGATACTCCATTTTATGAAACAATTCAGAACATAGCAATTACCATTCAATCTCAGTCAGGAAATTTATCTTTGGTTTGTGTGTACAGTCCACCTAACCGTCCTAGGTTTGACTCAAATAAATTAAAAACCATACTTAATGTGATTTCTAAACCATATATTATCATGGGAGATTTCAATGCTCATCATGTTGCATTTGGATGTCACACTACTAATACTAGAGGCACTAGCTTGTACAATCTTATAGACGAGTATGATTTATGCATCATGAATGATGGTGCTCCAACAACATTTCCCCATTACAATAAGCGTGAGTCTGCTATAGATTTAGCTCTGGCAAGTTCTTCACTAGCCCATTTATGTGAATGGCAGGTACATAATAATCCAATGGGCAGTTATCATTATCCAACATTTCTTAAGGTCAATATTCATTCGTCTTCATATGAGATTCCATCTGTGGAAGAAAGATACATATATAATAAAGCTAACTGGAACGAATATTAAACATTATCTCAGTCTTGCTTTTCTCATTTAGACACCAGTAATGGTAGTTCCCTAGAATTATATGATAGTTTTGTAAACAGTTTGAATGACTTAAGAAATAAAACAATTCCAAAATATAAGGCAAATAATAGTTTTAAAACAAAAAGGAAGCCAGTGCCATGGTGGAATGGAAAGTGTGAAGACGTAGTGATCAAATCTAAGCAGGCTCTCTCTCATTACAAATCTAGTCCTAGTTTAGAAAATTATATTAGTTACAAGAGAAAAGATGCACTAATAAAGAAAATTATAAGGGAAGAAAGAATTAATTCTTGGCATAACCTATGGTGCTTGGCGTTGGCGCGAATGGATGATAACAGAGTTCACGATGAGGACTGATATAGGTCTGAACATACGTAACGGGAAAACACACCAGACGGGACGTGGACGAAACCTCTCTCGTACAAAAAGCCCCGTGTGACATAGTCTCGGAGACACGGGCGGAGCTTTTTGTACGAGATAACCCGTCCCCGTCCCGCCGGGTTGTGAACATTCTGATCATTTGTTCATTCTGATTGAACAGCTGGACAGTTTATTGCTACGGTTAATTAATTGATAATATGGGTAAGGGTTATTCACACTAGGTGCTATGAATTAATGAGCCCTATTACATTTTGACTGTGATTTTTGCGTAAAATGTCCAATTTTGGCGTTCTTGTTCTCAGGAACAAAAATACATTGACAATTTTGACTAAGTGAATAGTGTAGAATAGATATTGGAATATTTCGTAGAGGCCTCGGTTTATGTAAATTTTTTAATTAAACCCAAAATTGCAGAGAAAGAATTTTATAAAATGCGCGAAGGCCCTTTTTTGAGCTCCCTGGAGTGAAATAATGAACTACGCAAATGAAATAAAAAAAAATGAATTTTATCTGTAATATAGTCGAATAGTTCGTAGCGGCCTCGGAATTTTGGTACATCATTGGTTTAATATAGGAAAAAAATCTTATTCAAAACCAGTAAACTTTGAAATTAACTTGAACTTCAACTGTGAATATCTCGTTTCTATAATAATATTTTAAGCAAAATATATACTAGAATAATTGTTACTTTATGAGGAATAAAGATTTTATAATATTAAAGCAAGAATTTATTAAACTATCTCAATAAACACGATAAACATAACTGCAAAATTACTACGAAATGCGACGCACGCCGTCTTAGTATGAGAGGAGTGAGATTTGTAATAGGGCTCTTAAGGTTTCCAGCTTATTTTGTCTTTTAAGCTAGGTCCCATGTAATAGGTAGCGAAGTCTTACCCTTTGTCGCCTTGTACCTACGACACCCACGGGAGTGTGAGGGGTGGTGACAATTGTATTCTGCTCATAAAAAACGGCGGTCTAATTATCAGAGTTGAGTTTCACAGGAACCACCATTATATTTATCATTGAGAGTAGGTAATATTTGATAAGATAATGATGAATTTAAAAGGAATTAATTTCTTAGAATTACATATAAGTAAAAAATCTACACCTTTAATTTCGATATTTTTGAAGTTACGAATCAATACTAAAATTATAAAGCTGAAGAGTTTGTTTCTTTGGTTGAATGCGCTAATCTCAGGAACTACTGATTCAAATCGATAAATCATCTATCCCGGAAGACTATATAACCGACATTAACGCGAGCGCAGCCGCGGGCGACCACTAGTTCTGATAATAATAAGACCGACGATATTAATACTCGTATTTTGTTAAAGACATTTACATAGTACTGAAAATTGTATCAACAATTGTATTGTATCACTTGAAGTACATCAGAACGCGGCCTTATAGTTTCCCATTCTTCAGCCCAAGTAAATTCACTAGCTACAACTCGTGCTGTGCCAGGCCAGGGGCCTATGCTAATACTACTAGAAAATTGGTTCAGACGTTTGCCTGTATCGAACTTAAATTATATTTTTGTTTATTTTATTCACGAAGGGGTAGACTATCTGTGGGGTAGGTATACAAAGGTAAACTAACACCAACGTTTCGCCAGTTATGTTAGATGCGAGGGGCGAGTCTATTGCCTTCATTCGGACATTTAAATCGCAGTTCATATTGCTAGGTGGAATAAAGGGAACGCTTCTGACCATTAGGTACTGATCGCTATCTTTACCTACATCCCCGGGAGAGATGGAGGGTGTTTTGCTATTTTTGACAATATTGTATTTTACTCTGTATCATATCTTAATAAACACGATAAACGTAACTGTGCTGAAATGATACTAAGTTATAATTTTGAATTTTAAACTAACATGACATTAGTGTGATTCGCCTATAAGACCCCAAGTTCGTGCAATTTAACTTTTTACCGAGAGGCGTCGCGTAACTTTGTCTTTGTCCTGGATTATTCGATTAGCTCAAATCGTGTGGCTATTTTTTTCCGACTCGGATTATAATAATATTTGCATAATAAGTATGTACAACTACAACGTTACTGTGGATTCCACACTGACGGGATATTGGATGATTATTCTTTTACTTTTACTGTGTGTAGCATAATATTATTATTATTGCCGTGTGGTGACGGCAAAGCAGGATTGTCACCACCTCCATTTCTCCCGAAGGTGTCGTGTGTAGATCCTTCTTTGAAATTTTAACTTTAATCCATTTACAACAGGAGTCATTATTGCAATGAGCCAAAATACCGGCAGCGGTTTGTATCAAATTGCCATAATTCCGATTAAACACCGGGCATAAATTATCGTCCATTAGCCGCCTTGTTTGTAAAACGTATGCCTACCTAGTACTGATTGGAGCAGATTTGATTTCAATGCATCCCAATTAACGCATCACCGATTATGCACCAGCACTGATAACATCATCATAGCAGTTGTCTGCTCCAATCACGGTCCAATAGTTAGTAATTTTGACTGCCAAACTAGGTCACCCTGGATTGCCGCTAAATAAAGAAGTTTCTAGATTTGGAAATATTGGTTGGTAGTAGGACTTTTTTCAAGTCCGCATGGCTAGCTACCACCATCTTATCAAAATTTTTTTGCCATAATAATTAAGTTATTATTGTGTTACGACAATTTATGATACGTTAGCCAGTTCCTATGTGTTTGAGGTGTCCACATGAAGCTCGATCCCATCTTCGGCCTTATCATCACTTACCATGGCCAAGAGCTTCCCTCATCATCCCCACTGCTGAGGATGATGAGGGAAGCTCTTGCTGCACGGGTCTTCCCTATGGATAAAAGAATATAGAGAGATTGGGCCATAACCCACTACGTTGGCCTAGTACAGGTTGGTGTGTATTAACGATTGCAGATGCAGACGGGACCAACGGCTTATCGTGCATTCCGAAGCACGGAGGAACTCGAGATAATAAATTTTTGGTCACCTATCCAATGACCAGCCTTAGCGAACATTGCTTAATGACAATTCCGTGTCAGTACATACATAAATAACGCCTATATCCCCGAAGGGGTAGGCAGAGGTGCACTAGCACCCACATTTCGCCAATTATGTTAGGTCCCATGTAATAGGTGGCGAGCCTATTGCCATATATCGGGCACAAAAGTGTCGCAGTACATTGCTAGGTGGTATAAGAGGAACGCTGCTGCCCATTCCGTGTCAGGGCGTGCTATAATCAATTTAAGGGTTGTATGTGGGACTTGTCGAGCGCCCGGGCACAACTTTGAACCTCGAAAATTGTCTTCCGAGCTCCCATGTCTCGTTAGTGTTTTAGACTGAACTATTAATTAAATGCTATCTCGCGTCGAGTTTTGGACTGCCTTAATTATATTTAGTTTTATAGTTGTTTGTCCGTCGTCTTACTTTCTAAACTTAATTTATTTTTCGTTCTGTTACTTAGAAAATGTACTTATTATTTTTGGAAACTATATTTCTATAGCTTTTTACAAAGTAAAATATTTTTCATCCCACCATCTCGGAAAAAGCGTTTTTGCTCTTCCATATCTGAGTGCAAAAGCCGTTTTTTATCCTCTAGAGGATAAAGTAAATTTGAATTTAGAACATAGTGTGCAATGAGTTTGTGAATTCAAAACATCATTATACCTATATATTTCTACCTCCATGGTGCCGAAATTATCATGCAACCTATTTTAATTTGTTAAAAACTCAGACTCGGAACCTTCTTGGTGTACTTTTTTGTAATTTGCTTTGCGTGCGCCATTTTCTTTTCACGTCATAAATTTATTAAAACCTAGGAGTTCCGTGACGGTCAATCAGCTTGGCGTCAATCTTGCTCAATCGTGTTTCTGGGTGATTGGGTGTTTTGTGGGTGTTTCTGGGTGAATGGGTGTTTCTAGGTGAATGGGTGTTTTTGCGAGAATGGGTGTTTTGTGGGTGTTTCTAGGTGAATGGGTGTTTTGTGGGTGTTTCTGGGTGAATAGGTGTTTTTTGGGTGTGTCTCAGTGGATGGGTGTGTATTGCGGGTGTGAATGTTGTGGGTTTTTCTAGATGGATGGGTGGGTGTTGTCGTTGTGTCTGGGTGTATGCTGTGGGTGTGTCTGGGTGGATGGATGTGTGCTGTGGATGTTCTGGGTGTTTCTGGGTGGCGAGAGCGTGTTTGGGTTGATGGGAGGGGTTGTGGAAGTTTCTGGGTGAAAACACTGTTGCGATTGTATTGTTTTTGTATTTTGCAATTTCCTCGTTTTGGGGTGAAAAGTTACGTGTTGCACTCAAGTGCACAGATTTTTCACCTTGTGCTCTTTTGATTCTTCACTGGCTACGCTCGTGGTTCAATTTTAGAATCCTTCGCTAGCTCGGTCATCGAAATTGAGCACGCGGTTAAAAAACAACTTTGCACTCACGCACAACAAATAACTATTTTACTTTATAAAGTAAAATTATTAAGTTTGTCTGTATGTAGGTTATTATAAGGCTTTACTGCCAATTGGCAGAAGAAATTAATTATAATGATATAAAAAAAATAATGGAAATTTCGCCATTTTATATTTTTCTTCAACTCGACTCGACTTCTAATACCTACCTACGGTATTAGAAGTTGAGGAATTACGATACAATGATTAGTAAACTATGTTATAATTGTGTTGATTATTGTTTCTAGCCAATTTAAACTTAGCTGGACGAAATTAAATTTAAGTTTTAATACTTCCCGGCATATTGTCATAAGGATTTTTACATAGCGCAATGAAGTAGTACGTATAGGAATTTTCGTCGTCGCATAGAAGAAGGTTCAGTGTGCTTTTCGATTCGAGATAACTATGTTGGGGTCGGAGGAGGGTTGACCTCGAGGGCTGAGCGATCTGTAGTCTGATCACGTGGACCAAGATTATCATAACTGAATTGTCTTCCATATCCCAATGCGAGTGCGTCAGCTTGCTCCTATTTACCTTGGTTTCCGGTACAAATACATTTATACATAAACGAACTGGAATGTTTTGTTTCTGTAGCCTTAAATATTATTGTCTGTAGGAGCTCGAAAATGACGCAGTGGCGTAGCTCGTCGGTTTGCGATTGGGTAAGCTCACCAATATTAGCTAAGGTCGGTAAAAAATATCTCCAGCTCCTAAGTGCTTTGGAAGGCCTGATAAGCTGTTGGTACTGGTTGCATCTGCAGTCGTTAGTACTCACCACTGAGCCAGTATGATAGGTTATGGTCCATTCTCTTATTCTTCCATCCATTGGTTATACCTGTGCCAGCAGTGGGTACATTAAAGGGCTGAGAGACTATGATGATGAAAATGATAAAGTAATCAAATATTTTGTTTAAGTTTGTAAACTGCGACTTCGCCCATTATTAAGTTACATAGATGTTCAAATGTGCAATCAATCGCTCGCGGAAGAGCACTTGGGTTACGTACAAAGCGAACTGCTAACTCGGGCAAACTAATATTCAAACATTAATTGTCTTCACACTGTTCTACAGACTCAGCTTCCAATTATGGCTCAGTTAGTATTGAGTGTATCTTCATGCAAAAATAAAAATAACTAGCATGTAAATGGGTTGCTAATTTGTTCTGTCAATAACACCATTGGCAGAGAAGATAAAAGAGAATCGTTTAGTTTGGTATGGAATGGACATAAGTTATGAGAAGAAACAAAATACATGTGACTAAAAGAGAGACGAACACGAATGTTTAGAAATGAAGTGGAAGACTGGATTGCGTAACAAATGATATGAGTGGAGTGAATGAGGAGATGACAGTTAATAAGAGTAAATGGAAGAAAAAAACGTACATACTGCGCCTACCCTAAATGATATGGGATGAGGGGAGTAGCATGATTTGTTCTGTCGTTATATTCATAAATTAATTATACGAGTATGTCAACAATTTAGTACCTAGCTAGAGTAGCTAGACAATTATTTTTCTGTCCCAAACTTCTTAGTTTAAAGTACGATTTAACACAAACACACACCTTAGTGAATATATGGACCTATGCTTATTTTTGTTTGTTTATCACACCAGTTTACCCTAAAGGGGTTATCCAAGACGTATTAACACCTAGATTTAGCCAATTCTCTTAGGTCTATTGACTACGCCGGTAATCGTTCTATTAATTCCTAGGCTGCTACTCTTACGAAAGCAGATTTATTGACAGTAATATTGTTAACATCGTGTTGGGAAGCAGGATCGGAAAATTTGCGATATGTACGCACTCCGGCAAACGTACAATGCTAATAAAACAATATTTATAGGAGGTGGCAAAATCCGCGATGCAATGCGGTTATTACAGTGGCCCAGACATAATCAATCATCAATCAATCATTTATTTATTTGCTGAATATGGTACATAAGTAGTTAACAATAAGAAGGTTTATTACAATATCTTATTACGAAGCGGAATACGACTGAATGGTTGACGATTTGGAAACTGGCAGTCGTGCGGAATCATTCTAATGTTAATGTTGTTTTTTTTTTTGTTTTGTTCCAGCCTAGAGAAAACATTACAAAAAAGGTCAGAATGATTTCGAAAAATTTTTGAGTTACGTGTTTCTTGTATTAACCCAGGGATGTGTACTGATAATTGTAAACACAGGTACCTTGTGAGTGACAGGTACCTTGTGGTATTTGCGTTAACAGCATAACATAGAGCGCACTGTTGTAATATTAAAGCGTATTGGATTCCAGATCCAATTGTTATGGTTGCGTCACTGTAGGACTGAGGAAACAATCCCTGGAGGCAGTGCATCAATAATGCAGTGCTAAAGCTAATTTGATAACTGCCCTCAAACATACCAGCCCAGCAAGCATAACCACCGAAACACGATATGATATAGCCATTTTATCGCTTCGAACTGTCGAAAACCTATGGATCCTTGACAGTTCAAAGCGATAAATGGCTGTATCATATCGTGTTTCGTTGGTCATGTTAACCGGGTTGTTGAATTTGTGAAAACTTACGACCTTATTTCGTTGTCGTAAAAATTTAAGTATATACATAAATCACGCTTAAGGGGTAGCCAGGGGTGTTTCAACACCCGCGTTGCGCCAACTTATTTTAGGCCCCATGTAATAGGAGGCAAGCCTATTGCCATTCACCAGGAGCCACCACACGGTATGTGTGTCGCAAAAATACCTTACAAAAAGGATTATGTACAATGTACATTGATGAAAATTACCACACCAGAGATGTATTTAAATTGGCTCGCAAACTACCAAAAACGAATATGCTATAAACCACCAAAAGCTGATAGCACCCTTACACTTAAATAAGAGTCATTCGCCGGTGAAAAATGTTGGAGATGCGGTAGCGGTATAAAATATATTTTACGAGATGTTTACTTATGCCTATAACTTTGAACGTAACGGTATATCGTAATGTGTTATAATACTAAACCTTTCTAAATCGGTGTGAGAAACGTGAAATGGGTTACTGATATTTTAGGAAAAAAGTTGAATAACGTAAGCGCTACGTGTAAAGTGATGGACACCATTATAGCACGTAGGCTATTCAAAACTGATAAATATCTTCAATTGATTGTCAATTGGAAATAAATTATTGACATATTGTGATAAACAGAAGTGCTGTGGGCTGTATTTTCATTAATTAATAAGTAGCCACCGATGATTTTGTTTTCAAATGTAATATTATGCAATAAATAATTAGGCATTACTCAGTAACCCGTAACTCAGTAATTGATGATATTACTCAAATAGATGTGGAAACAAAACCTTGTCGCATAAAACCTATCCTTTTTGTATAGAATGAAAAAAGTCAATGTATCTAATTGAGTTATAAAGTAAACGTACGTAGTAATAGTAGTTCAATGATGTATCTGGCTTTAGTTACTCAACAATAATTATTCAACAAACTTAATCCATTCAGCAAAAACAAATGAACCTTATCGTTCCAAAAACATTCTGTTATCTACATAAAGGTTATATGCCATTAGGGTTCAATATCGGTTGAAATCTTATAAGGGGGCGAGCCCGCACTGCAATTGTCTTATCAGATCTGTCAATCGTATGTATTTCTAGAGAAACTTGGTCCGTCATTGGAAACGTAGACGGGCTTATCGTGCAACTCGCAGGTCAGGGCGTGCCAGCCCTAATGATAGGGATGCCACATGAACGGTAGGTGCGCCCGTGCATCACTAATATCAGATTCAATGAAAATCAAACTGAATATTTGCATTTAGGGCTGGCACATGATCCGCATTAAGTGTGACGGAAGAGCAGAGTACAGTTTTCATCAACTTTATTTTTTAACGTTGTTTTATTTTATTCAATGTTTGAACGAGGGTTGGGTTATTTTGGAGTTCTTGAGGAGTCCATCTCTTTTAGGAGTTTCGAATAAAACCAATCGCAAATACACTACACCTAATTATGGTTACCCTTCGGTTGATCAACAATTATTTAACAAACTTACAGTTAACAATTAACGAAATTTAAATAACAATAGTAAATTTTTCCTAACACAAATACGTTAAACGACAAAGATCTATTGACCCATTTTTCTTTGATATTATGGTTACATAGGCTAAATACATTAGGCAATTTATGGTATGACACCGTATCATTTGTTAATCGTGTTGGTTTAGTTAGGTTAGAACTGTGACCACAACGCGCGAGCCGAGCTTGCGAAGTGAGCGTGCCGCTGCAGCGGCCGGCGTAGCCGCTGCCGCGGTACGCTCGCTTCGCTTCGCGGAGTGGTTAGGTTATAACTATGGCCACAACGATTTCAAAAGTAGCAAATTGAAATTTTAGTAAAACAAAAAGTTTGTAATTTAGTCAAACAAATTATCTGTGAAATATTATTTTTGGTTTTTGTAACTTGTTGAGATATCAGTATGTCTTTTAATTTTTTTATTTATGATGCATTTTTGAAATGATTGCTTGTCATATGCAAGTTTGTGTTCTGATGTTGCTTACGCCGTTTATATTATAAGATTTGTTGAGTGTTCACATCAACATTTTGAAGTGGCTGTATGTCACCTATCCTGTTGCTCGCATTCTTTCCGAATCCTGACGACCCCGCGCCGCGCCCCTCTCCGCGGCCCGCGCACCGGATTTCGTGTGATTCTCCCGCGCTTTTATGTGGACGCTCCACCCGCGACGTACAAAAATTACTTCTTCTATTAACTTCTCAATCTCATCGCACCGCTCCGCTTCATTTTCGCTCTCAAGACACCTACCGCCGCAGTTCAAGTTGTCTACAGGAGGAGGCGATTGCAGCTTCAAGGTTGGTACATATTAGCTACTTCATTTTGTTGATTGTGAACGTTAAAGTTACCAACTATCTATCGCCTCCGAATCAAAATTACACAATAGCATCCGCCCCGCATCACCATAATTTTTGGTCCAATCGAGACGGATTTTACCAGCCCCGTTTATTTAATTACCTACTTATTTCTATTGCTACATAATTATATATTTATCTATTGTGTAATTATTATAAAATTGTATCTATTTTTTTCGCATTCATTTATTACACTACGGTAGGTAGGTGTAAAATATTATTTTTTTGTACCACTTCATCTCGTATTTGCTCTAATAGTTACTTTTTAAATTGTAACTTTATATTGACATTCCGCTGCAGATTGCCTGCATTTATTTCACTAAAATACCACTAGAAAAGCTTCCTGTTTTGTGTGTGCATATTTTACTATAAATAATTGTAAAACAAGATGGCGACTTTAGCTAAATTAAAATTAGTTATTGCAAAGAAGGAATCCATTTTTTCTCATATGAACACTTTATATAATTCTGCTAAAAAACTGTCATTGTCTGATGTAGATACACGAAATAAACACGATTTCGTTGCCTCTTCTTCCAATATTGATAAGCTTTACAAAGACTTTAATGATTTGTGTGATGAACATAATATTTTAATGTTAGAGGATGATCCCGATTACACACCTAACTTTAGTAATTGGAACGCATTTGAGACATTATTTTCCTTTGTTCAACATACTCGCTCACTTATTACTGAATCGCGCCGTAAGGTAAACGGCCATAAAACTACACCGTCCGATACCTGTTCCATTAGATTGCCGCCTATCGAATTACCATCGTTTGATGGCAATCCTGAAAATTGGCCACTATTTTACGAGTCATTCAAGACCAACGTACACAATAACAATAATATAACAGATGCGCAACGTGTACAATATTTAGTTGGCAAATTGAATGGCAAAGCACTCACTGTTTTCGCAGGTATTATACCTAATGAGGAAAATTACCCTACAATTTGGAATTCTTTAGTCACAAAATATCAAGATAAACGCTTACTAGGTACTCTGTATTTAAATAATATTTTAGATTTAAAATCGCCAAATAATTCTCCTATCTATTTAAAGTTCACAATGGATTGAAGAAATTAGACAGTTTTAGGTAGTCTGAAGTTGACTTTGACCGTACCTACTGTTTATTTAATACTATTGCAAAATTTCACAATTTTATATTTTAAAACTAAGGGATTAAAAGCTAAATTAAAGGTAGAAAACCTCGCCTAGGTCTTCTGAGACAGGAAGTGTACCAATAACGCTGGCTGCATTACCTCGCTGAATGGCGAGGCTAATTTTTTGCGCGAAATACAGACCAGCCTTATTGTCACCTACTGTCTCACGTAGCCGCTTTGTAATGTCCCGAAAAAGTCGGTGAGCTCCTGGACCCCATGGTCCCAGAGTCTCTACCCCAAACGGCTCAAATAGGTAGTCTCCTGAGAGACCGGCGTATTTGCGCCGTTTAAGGGATTCAGCGGAAGCTGCAGCCGATCCGGACATTGCTGAGGTAGCTGGAATATGGGACATTGCTAGAGTGTCCACGCAAGTGGCGTCCCATACTAGACATTTTCCCTTCTTCCAGGGAACGAGAGTCATGCCGTCAGGCCTCTTACCATCATCCCGTGCTAAGCCATTAGGCTCCAAAGCAGCGGGCATTCCGGTAGTTACGAGGGCCCGGCGGATGATGTCATTAACCTCAGCATGTCTTCTAAATCGGCCTGCACTTCTTGTGCAAGAGAGACCATGGTGACCAACATTATCGACCATTATGCCACAGCGGCATTGGTGGGGGACATTACAGGCGATGCCTAGGCGCAGGCATGTTGCAATTCGAAATGCAGTGCGATCAAGAAGTGTCCCTATATTAGCCGATGGCAAAGCCTGCAGCCATAACCCGGATTCCCACTCCCCTACAGCTAAGAGACGAGCCCGATCTGCAGAATTGGATGACGTGTTTAAGAGTTCTTCCCGCACCAATTTGCAGAGTGGCTCGTCCCACTGTCTTTGGGAGCAAGGGGACGCTGGCAATCCTAGATCAGGGCAAGCCGCGGACCAAGTTGACTTTGCCTCGGCTAAATGAGACACTTCATAGGTACTGACACTATTAAGTAAAATCCTGTCGACTAAATTACTTGTCCTGTGAACAGAAGACAAGAAGGCTGGAAGAGCAACACTTGAAATTTTCCTTATACCTAAACCTCCATGGCGAACAGGTAGAGAGGCTTGACACCACGAGCGATCACACAATTGAATATTGAGGACCGAAGAAAGAGTTTCTTTTAATTTGTTGTCCAATTCCAAAAGTAGATTGGGGAATTTCCAAAGTTGACTAGACCGAACGATATATGTGAATTGAGGGACGAACAGACAAAAGCGGAGAATAACATAGGCCATGTGAGTATTGATTTCGAGAAGTCTACTACATGTATCTGAGAATTTGGAAATTTTTTCTTGGACAAAGCTTGTGATGGAGTCATCTAGAATAGGTGCTCCGAGAAGACGAAGATTGGGTTTATAAATTGTTAAAATATTGGGGGCCAACGAATTAAATTTTGAGAGTATAGCGTTCCTATGATATTCTGCGACATTATCTGAGATGAATAATTCACATTTAGAGAAATTCAGTTCCAGACCTATACCGTTGAGTTCTTTGATGAGTATGTTTAGGTCATCAAGAACTGAATTAGCATCGCCTCCTAGGGTTCCATCGTCAAGATACCACACGTTAAATTTGGATTTTAATTTCTGTATTATTGGATGGATTGCTAGGCTAAAAATTGCCGGACCGAGGGGGTCGCCTTGTTGGCAGCCTACCTCAGAGGAGATGTGGTTATTTCTGTATTGAAGATTTGATGGTGTGCTGTAGCACTGCCAAAGGAAGTTGTAGATACAAGGAGTTTTATTTTTTACTTGGTTTAATAGTGCACCCCGGTCCACAGAGTTAAATGCATTTTTAACGTCGACTTTGAGGACAACCTCTCCACACTGGTTATCCAAGAAAGTGCGGAGAGCATGAACAGCAGCTTCGCAGCCTGATTTAGAGCCAAAACCTAGTTGGGTTGGCTGGAAATAGTTTGATAGGCTGTCCATGACCTCCCTGCAACATGTCTTGGCAACGAGGCGGCGGTAGGTGGTACCGACTGCTATGGGTCTTACTCCGCCATCCTTTTTCTTAAGAGCGCAGAGGTTGGCCCCGTACAAAACGCATAGAACCTCGGGATTCACAATACCTGCGAGCATTATGTTGGCTAATGAGGTTAACTCTTTCAGCAGCGACTCACCGGCATCGCCACAGCTCACAGATGTCAAATCTTTTAAGTGCTGGGGTGTAAGACCGTCTAATCCGCCGGCGGAGCCGCTGTTAAATGAGGCAATTGCCAAGCGTATCACATCTGCGGAAACATTAAGTGGTGTGTCATTGCTGCTCGGCCGGTCAAGTAAATCGAGGTTGGTGATCCTCTGTGGGTGCTTGCTTTTGAGAGTGGACAGGGTGTCGGCAGAATTAGGGGCTATAGAGTCGCTTGAGAACAGAAGGCGCGCGGCACCCTTGATATCCCCATCGCTTAATTTGTTTTCAACAGATTTAAATATGGTGTGATTGTTGAATGAGCGTGAACGAACTTGAAAAGCCGGAATATTGTAAGATGCACAGTTTTGTTTAACGCGAGATGTAACCGACGAATGAGATGCGGGGTCTTTGGATACATGTAAAACGCGGAAAGGAAACGTGAGAAGACGCTCCCATGTCGCTTTTGAGTTCTCGCTCACGGTAGCGTGTATCTCTTCTGCGAGTTTTCTCGCAACAGATGCACGCGCGCCGCGTGGGATACGTCTTAACAGAGGTATGTTACATTTATACTCAGCGAGAGTTTGTGAGAACAAATTAGGCGATGTGATTGGAGAGTCGTCGGGTGTGAACGGGGCAGAGCAGGCATTGAGACTTTGGCTAAGAGCCTTGTGACACTTACCCAGATGAATATTCAATCCTCTCTGTCCCTTAAAATAGCGGGGTTGAGGACAAAGGTGACACTGCACGAGGCTGTTTTCAAGAGACCCTATAGGCTGACTTAGATTAGGACGCACTGCACTTACGTTTTGCATAAACTATAGCTAAAAATACTTTAACACTAAAAACACCAATAAAAATAAACAATAAATGACACTTATAAGTAAAACACTATAAACAACAAAAGTCAATTAGCGTTCCGGAGTTGGGCAGAGTGATTGGATGGTTATGAACGTCATTGATGCGCGCGCTGAACAAAGTTGAATCATATTGGTTAATATTAAAGACGACGACAAGAATGTCTTCTAGGCAACGGGAAGCGTCCTTGGCAACAGATATCGCCGTCAAACGTGGTGTTGACAGATGATGAACAACTATTTAAATAATTTTATAGAAAAATATAACTCATCAATGTCCGCTTTATTACAACTAAATATACCCAATTTAATAGATTTCATTCTCATGCATATCGTTTTAAAGAAATTAGATTCGCAACTAGTACAAAATTTCGAAACTCACATTCATTTAAAAGACATTCCCGAAAGTTCGGATTTAATTGAATTTATTCGTCATCACGTAAAAGTTATGGAACGAACAACGTCGTTCAAATCACAGTCAATAAATGTTCAAAGTCAACGACCCCCGCGTATGAATAATAACCTATCTGCTCACACTTTTTCTATTACAAACAATAATAACAACAACTTCGAGTCACTTTGCATTTCTTGTAAAAGTTCTAATCACATACATTTATATCAATGTTTAACGTTTAAAAATTTACCGGTTAACGAAAGATTTCAGTTTGTTAAAGGCAATAATTTATGTATAAACTGTTTTAGTAATCGTCACACTACATTCAAATGCAATTCACTTAATACTTGTAAACACTGCAATAAAAAACATCATTCGTTGTTGCACTTTGACAATGTGTTACGTGGTCCTCCGTCGAATGCACATATTTCGAATGATCGCGACCAGCTGAGAGGTCAGTTGCCCTCGCCCGCACCCGCCGCCGCCGCCGTGTCGCCACAAGCGCTGCCTACAGACCGTTTGAAAAACTCTTCCGTTTGTATGCACGCTACGGTCAGCGGCTCGAGCGGTTCGCACGTCTCGCATACTTTTGGTCCCAATAGTAATACAAGCACTTTCGGCGCTGAATCTGTAACATCGCTCATGAATTTTAATTCGATTATTTTACCTACAGCTAAAGTTTATGTACAAAGGGATAGTAAACATTGTACTATTAGGTGTTTACTAGATAGCGCATCGCAAAATAACATTATTACACTCGCATGTTGTAATAAATTAAAACTGAATGTTAACCCGCTTGTTAATTCTCTAATAAAAACAGTAGGGTCGATTTCGACACCTGTCTTAGGATTTGTTTCGCTTACTATATTATCGCACTATTCTGATTGTCAATATAGTTTGACATTTTTGATAGTCAATCATATTACTGATAAGTTACCTACTCGCATCATAGACTCATCGATTATTAATAGTTTTTCGAACTTACCGCTTGCAGACGATTGTTGGCATTTGCCTGGCGAAATAGATGGAATTATAGGTGCTCAATTGTTTCCTCACTTATTACTCGGTAGTAAAGTGATACCTACACAGCTTTATACACGGCCTTCAAGTAAGCACACGGATACTGGCCGTTTTACACCTCATGCTCTCGAGACTACGCTCGGATATATTGTGATGGGAGAGACATTTACTGTCACACCTACCAATATAGCCTGGTCCTTCGGTCCTTTAATTAATGAATCGCTTAATAATTCTTTAATGAAGTTTTGGGAGCTTGAAGAGGTGCCCACATCTAAAATTATTAGTCCGGACGATCGTGAATGTGAACGTATATACGATTCGTCTACTATAAGAAATTCTGACGGTCGTTATGTTGTGTCCTTACCGTTTAAGGGTGATCGTACACTGTTAGGCAACTCGCACACTATGGCCCAACGTAGGCTTATTTCTCTCGAACGAAAATTTATTGCATTTCCCGCTTTACGTCTAGCTTACAATGATGTTATTAACGATTATTTACAAAAAGGTTATTTGTCGGAGATACCTTATACTTCTACCGCTCTCAAAGATGGCTATTTTATTCCGCACCACGCAGTTGTACGTCCTGACAAGGCGACAACTAAAACTCGCGTTGTTTTAGATGCTAGCGCTAAAACTGATACCGGTATATCACTGAACGATTTACTTCATACTGGGCCTAACCTTCAGACCGATCTATTTACGTTATTATTAAAATTTCGTTATTTTAAGATAGCTATCACCGCTGATGTACAACAAATGTACTTACGAATATTTTTATCGGAAAGTGACCGCAAATATCAAAAAATATTATATCGCTTTAACGATACTGAAAGTGTACGCATTTTTCAATTTAATTCAGTTGCCTTTGGTCTCCGTTCTAGTCCGTTCCTAGCAATGAGAACCATCCGTCAGTTGGCGCATGACGAACGCGCGCGTTTCCCTTCTGCTTCGGAAATCGCGACCCATGAGATTTATATGGATGACGTTACCACCTCGGTGCCTACTAATGCTGATGGGATTCAGCTGGCCGACGAATTAATAGGCTTGTTCAAGGCTGCTGGATTTGATCTGCTTAAATGGGCCAGTAACTCACCTGAACTTCTCGCTCACTTACCGGAGTCGCATCGTGCTTCTATAGAATTTACAGATAATAGCGACACATTAAAGGTTTTGGGTCTTAAATGGTTACCTGTGACTGATACATTTACATTCTCGACATCCGCTGATACCTCGACAGGTATCACTAAACGCGTCATATTATCTACTATCGCTCGCTTATTTGACGTGCTAGGTTTAGTCGCGCCAGTTATTTTGTACGCTAAACTTTTATTACAAGAATTGTGGATCGCAAAAATTGATTGGGATGACGAACCTCCGCTATCTATATCTACCCGCTTTATAGAATTTCAAACTGAATTACCGCTTTTGTCTAAACTACAAATTCCGCGTCACTTGAGTGTAGCTTCAGGTTGCACTGTACATTTGCTCGGCTTCGGAGACGCAAGTCTCAAAGCTTATGGTTGCGTAATTTATTTGCATGTAACGCATCCTAATCGCGACATTTCTATGCATTTAGTGTGTTCAAAGTCGAAAGTAGCTCCACTTAAAACTATAACGCTTGCTAGGCTTGAATTGTGCGCTGCTCTTCTTCTTTCCAAACTTATACGTCAAGTTTATAACGCTTTGAACAATCGTTATACTATAACAAATATATTCGCCTTTTCTGACTCCACTATAGCTTTGTCGTGGGTTCATTCATCGCCGCACCGTTGGCAAACGTTTGTAGCCAACCGTGTGAGTAAAATACATGAAAATTTGTCACCCGATCGCTTCTTTCATATAAATGGGATAGGAAATCCTAGTGATTGCGTTTCTCGTGGACTTTTGCCCTCACAACTAATGGATCACCAACTATGGTGGTTTGGCCCAGCGTGGGCTAGCAATTCAATTTCAGACTGGCCAATTGCGCCTTTCGAGGCTTCTCGTGTGGATATTGACATACCTGAAATAAATAATTCTGTTACATTTACTACAGTATCCAACGCAGATGCGTCGTTTCACTTCCCGCTGCTTGAACTCGCACTCAGGGTATCTTCCTGGAAAAAATTATTACGCATTATAGTATATATTCTCCGCTTTATTAAAAAATTACCCCGCTCGTCTTTAATCAAAGTTTCAGATATTGAAACAGCTGAACTCGCTCTTTTTCGCACTTTGCAAATGCAATCTTTTTATTCTGAAATTAAAAATATTAAAAAAGGTAATTTACCTTCTCCTTCTTTAAGAAAATTAGACTTATTTCTAGATAATGACGGATTACTTCGTGTTGGTGGCCGATTAATTAATGCTAATATTCCTTATGAAAATCGGCACCCAATATTACTTCCTCGTCGTCATCATATTATAGATCTCATTATTGATGATTGTCACCGCTGTAACTGTCACACTGGATCTCATTTACTTATGTCACTATTGCGCCAACGGTACTGGATAATTTCAGCACGTAACGTGATTCGCCAACGCATTCGTCAATGTAATTTTTGTTTTCGAACGGCACCTAGTCACCCTTTACCTATGATGGCAAGCCTTCCTCCATCTCGTGTTCAAGAGGCTAAGGCGTTTACGCATACAGGGGTTGACTACGCGGGCCCTATTAACTTAACCTTAACGCGAAGACGTGGCATAAAAAGCCAGAAAGCTTATATTTGCCTCTTTGTTTGCCTTACTACGAAGGCGATTCACATCGAACTCGCTTCTGACCTCAGTACAGACACGTTTTTAGACGCTTTCAAACGTTTTATTTCGAGACGCGGTCCTGTATCGTTTATGTATTCGGACAATGGGACAAACTTTATTGGAGCCAAGCGGCATCTTGACGAACTTTACAGTTTTCTATCCTCTCATGAAACGTCAGCCACCTTCCAAAACGCATTTAATAACCATAAAATTACTTGGCGAAACATACCCGCTCGCGCTCCTCATTGGGGTGGTATATGGGAAGCAAACATAAAAAGTGTAAAAACTCATTTGTATCGGACTATAGGTCAACAATTGCTTTGCTATGAGGAACTTTTAACCGTATTAACGCAAATTGAATGCTTAATGAATTCGCGGCCGCTGTGTTTGCTATCGGATCAACCTCACACAATTTTAACTCCCGCACATTTTCTTATGTCCACACCGCTTCAATCGTTGCCCGCTTATGAGATTGACGCTTCATTGAGTCTTTCTAACAGAAAGAAACTTTTGGACCATTTGGTGCAAAGTTATTGGAAGAGATGGCGTTCAGACTATCTACATACGCTTCAGTTGAGACAAAAATGGAATACTCCTGACATTCCAGTCAATCCTGGAACACTTGTTCTTATCCATCAAGATGACATTCCGCCTCTACGCTGGCCTACTGGTATTATAGTGCAAGTATTTCCCGGCAAAGACGGAATTGCCCGCGTCGCCTCGGTTAAGACATCAACTGGTATCTGTAAACGTCCAGTTGTCAAACTTTGTCCACTTCCTTCTCAATAATATGCCTACCGAAGTGCACTCATCTTTACACACACACTATTTATATGTAATGATGTTTTTACTATATTATGATTTATAAACGCTCGCCTATAGTATTTCTTACCTTATATATTTTATTTCTAATACTTATCGCATGTAATGTATTTAAAATCCTTGGGATTTTCAAGGCGGGGAGGATGCTTACGCCGTTTATATTATAAGATTTGTTGAGTGTTCACATCAACATTTTGAAGTGGCTGTATGTCACCTATCCTGTTGCTCGCATTCTTTCCGAATCCTGACGACCCCGCGCCGCGCCCCTCTCCGCGGCCCGCGCACCGGATTTCGTGTGATTCTCCCGCGCTTTTATGTGGACGCTCCACCCGCGACGTACAAAAATTACTTCTTCTATTAACTTCTCAATCTCATCGCACCGCTCCGCTTCATTTTCGCTCTCAAGACACCTACCGCCGCAGTTCAAGTTGTCTAAAGGAGGAGGCGATTGCAGCTTCAAGGTTGGTACATATTAGCTACTTCATTTTGTTGATTGTGAACGTTAAAGTTACCAACTATCTATCGCCTCCGAATCAAAATTACACAATAGCATCCGCCCCGCATCACCAGATGTCCTTGTTAAAGCATTAGTTTGTGTAATGAAACATTGACAAATATTGCTTGTGAGATGGCAATTTGCGAATGAATTTTGTGTTAAACATTATAGAATCCCTTATTATTTAAAATACCTGTGGTAGTATTACATTAATAATAAATTTATATATGAATTATTTATTTATATCAGTTACAGTATACAAAACTTATATTAATGTATAAAATAGATAGGTAGGTACTATACGGTAAAAACACACCTGTAAATGTACATACTTACTAATAATAGTGACAACGGCGGGTATTTACTGTTATTCATACCTTTCCCCGCACAGGAGAAACTCGAGAAAATATTATATTTTTAGTCACCTATCCAACATAATTATTACTTGTAAATATTATTTATTTATTCCGACCAAAGTCCATATTTTATGAATTCATTAGTAACAATTCTGTCTTACAAAACTAAAGATGTATTTACATGCGTATTACTTAGGTTTATGTAGCTATTAAAATCCAGACAATATTCGTCCGTATAAAACATAGTAAAAGGCCTTCTTGGAACGTGTTTTCAATATAAATATTGGTTTAGTTCGCTCGTGTAATGAGATATCTTTCGGGTTTACAAAAGAAGAGACATGTCTCCTGTTTCTACGAAATATAATTTAGCTTACACAGCCTGGAGCTTTCGATTGGTTTCCAGTATTTTAGTTATTTACTACAATAACTTACTAAATACTAACTTATTTCTTATTTAAGTCACTCACTCAGCAATCATTCATCAATTACAATTATCTATTGATAATAAATGTAATTATTGCTTCGTAATAATGTGTAGAAACACAATTTATTAGCGTTTAACAGATAATTTATATAGATATGATATGTTTTCTTAATTGACCCTAAAGCGAAAGAAACCTTGCGAGGACACAATAACATAGGTTTGCGCTTTTAATAATTAATTACTCAATCAACTTTACCTTACTTTAATTTGTAATAAGATCTGAATTCAGGCTCTAGCCTCGTGTCAGCGAGTACGAGTAGTCTTCATTGAATTTAGAATACGAACCGACAATGTAGGTATTAGGGCAATCGAAACGTCTAAACATCAAAATAAAACCTCTCATGAAGAGAGGGACCCATTAACGGTTAAAATGTTTATAATTTGTAAATTGAATCGAAATTATTGTCGCGTAATACCATTTATAACTGTATTCTTTGTTATCTGAATTGTCAACCTTTATAGGTTCGATACCATCTATCGGCTAACAAGGCCACTATCTTAGTAAAGGACTGACATCAATTAAACAAGTATTAATAATTATTAGACACTAAAAAGCTTTCCTTACTCTTTGGAAGTGAACTCTCTATACGGGAGAAATTAAATTCGTAAATGTTTTTGGAAACAATCGTCAGTATTATGTTGAAGTAAACGCAATGTTAGCATAACCATAAAACGGTCGCATCCACTACAACGGTAGAAAGGTTTTGACAAAAACAGCCCTTTTGAAAGTAGGTGAAGTTTGCCATACACCCTTTAAATAATTTACTAGGCCCCTTAGCGTCCATTAGGGTATGTGATGTAGTGGCTACGAAACTAACCAGAGTCGCGAATGAGGGCTTTGAAGGGAAAAATCCCTCAGTATTCTCCCAGAATGGCTCCCAGGTGGTAATCTAATAGCAAATCCAAAAAGCCACGTTAAGTTGTACGAAGCAATTGTTATAACAAAAACTTTTAAATCTGTAATAACAAATACTTTTCATACTTTTACTAGGAATGATTTCTAATAATAATAAGTAATGAAATTTGGCAGCTCTTAATAAAAACATTTGAATTATACCTAATGCTGTGTGGTGACGGCAGAGTAGAATACAATTGTCACCACCCCCATCTCTCCCGTGGGTGTTCTACAAGGCGACTAAGGGTAAAGACAGCAATGAGTAATGGGCAGCAGCATTCCTATTGAACCATACACTGCGATTGATGTGCCCGATAGATGGCAATAGGCTCGCCACCTATTACATGGGACCTAGCTAAATTGGCGATAAGTGGGTGTCAATTCACCTCTGCCTAGCCCTTAGGGGATATAGGCGTGATTTATGTATGAATGATTACCTAATTAGCACATAATTTTTCGAAAAATTTCTAGCCTCTTTTTCTTTGAGATGATTTTTCATCATCATTATTTGAATGCCCTGTTCCCAATCTATCTAGGGTCGGCGTAAACCAATAGTTTTAAAATGTTCAAATCAAATAAATCTACATAAATTGTGTTAAGCAATCGTAACTTTATTGATTTCTGTACTACATTCAAGTGCCTTTAATTTTTAAAGTTGTAAATAATTGTTTGTTTCAAAAAAAAAAATTAAATACTAATTAGTTTGTTATAATCATTAAATCAGTCTCATAGAATACAATTATTGATTTTTGTTGCGTGAAAGCGAATTTAGCCCTGATTTTTATCTTACAAATTATGTTTCACATTGCATTTTATGCATTTCTTCTCATTTTAAAAGGTCTTGAAGCAACACTTACCACTCCGGGAAACCAAGCCATATTTTTCATTGAAACACGGTCTCTGCGTAATTTGATCGCCGTGTTCTTGATTCAATGTTCCCCATTTAAAACAATGTTCTCTCGATTTTTCTCGTGGCGTGTGCTGTGTGAAAACGTATTTTCACTAGGAGATGCTGACTGGCGTTGGGTCGTGGTTTTTACCGCACACGTTCAATACGGTCATTCGTGTGGTAAGACAAATGAATAACTTTGATTTGAAAGGAAGTCAAATTTTGAACGAACTTCGGGGTCTAAGAATGTTCACGCTATAAGGAAATCGGGTCTGTCATGCCATGATATGAATGACGAGGCTATAGATTTGTAGGTATTAACGACTGCAGAGGCAGGCGGGACCAACGGCTTAATGTGCCTTCTGATTAGGGAGTAAATCAAGATAATAAATTCTGACCACCCATCCAATGACCGGCCTTAGCGAACAATGTTTAGTTTTCGCAATCGCAGGTATAGCGCGATAAGCCACTGCGCTATCGAGCACCTCTTTTATCAGAACTTGATAAAATTAAATTTTCGCAATAACTTATAAACTCCACAACAAATTAATTAAGGCATATCGATCGGAGAAGTTTGAATGTTTGGTCAGTACAACTTATTAGTTACTGTATTATATTCAATTTTAATTATCAGCCGCGCCCACACTGGTCCTTAAAGCTCGCCGGGAACCAAATGTTTGATCAGTGGTCTTCGCGACAGCTGTGCATTAGGATATTTACCGTCAACGCACGGCTCTGCGACGAGGTAAAGCCGGGAATTCACTACACGGACATGCCCGCACGGACCTCGTTTGTATAGGCCAGACTAACTGTGACGGTCCTACATTAAAATTACATCGCACAGACCTAATAGAAGTGAGGTCCGGCGGGCATTTCTGCAGGCATGCCCGCGGGCATATCCGTGTTGTGAATTCCCCGCTCAAGCTCGACAGAGTCAGCTTGCGACCGAACGAATCCGTTCCACGTACACAAGCTGAACATTTGGCTCGTATGCGGCTATTCATTGTGTTAAGTATGTCCCCCTACGATTCGTAATCTCTTTACATTAGCGGAATTCTATCGGGTGAAGCCTATCGTAGAGAAACGCTTCCAAGGAGTGGTCAAACTAAAGCAAGGCCCGAGGACCCATCAAGGTTTTCGCCTTCTCCAAAAAACCCGGTACATGATGTAAAGGCCCCTTGGCCAGCATTCTTACCCCTGAATACAGAAACGCTACTCAAATTTTGAGCACTGCAAAGTTAAGTGTACAATACCTGTCAGAATTTGTACGGAAAATCGTAAATTTTGACAACACGTAAATGCAGGACAGAAACTTTGAGTAGCCTTTCTGTATTCGGGGATATAAGTCCTTCAAAAAATGGCAGGTAGGTATAAATACACTGGTTCTCTCATTTTTTATTTTTCTAACGGGTTTATAATATTTGTTTAAAGTTCTAATGAAAATGTCATGAAAACTCTTTGAAAATGAAACGTTTATTTCTGCGGCGGAGCGGCGGAAAATTATACGCGAATTTAAAAGCGTTGCTTTGAATCATCCGACACTTCTTTGATTTAGTCTACAGGCGACAGTTCTTGTCTAGTATAAATAAATAGAAATATTAAATATAAGGCCGCATAATATTTTTCCCTGCGCTGTAAGTAAGGTAGGTAAGTAATCCCACCATATTTGGTTGCCTTAGGTTTAGATATTTTAGGATTAGGAGCTTGAGCTTCATGAAGTAACTTTGGCAATGAGATTTGAAACATCTGAAGAGGCGACACTTGGTGGCTTATTTTTAAACCGGATCTAACCCTGGATTTTATTTTCATTTGAGACTACTCGACGGTTTCACTTAGCAATCAATGAATTGTTTGTCTTATTTTGACATGTTTGAAAACCGGAATTGAGAAAATAGTAATTAATCCTAGTAAAAATGAATATTCGCAAGGTAGCGACGTTATAGTCATTGCGGGGTATAAACTCTCTTAGTGGTCACCTCCTACACCAACTGGATCTGAAATATATTATGCTCTGCCATTGAAAACTGTAGTCTGCTGGCCTCTTTATTATGCAAACCCGACAAATAGGCATATATACTAATGTATAAAACTCAGACACTGTTTCCTGATAAATTGACTATGGCTGCCGGAACAAAGAATAAGCTTTCTAGTTAATTCCGTGTTTGTATCAAGGTTCAATTATGGAAATTTATACTTATATAGGAAAGTATAAGTATAAATTATTCAATCATTAACTAAACGAAGTATAGTTATTGATTGAATAATTTATTTCTTCTTGCTGGCTTCCTATTCTATATTTTTAAGGCTCTTTATTAAAGTGAGTTAAACAAAAAGACGCAATTTTTTTGTACGATAATTGAGGCTGAACTCATGACTCAAAAGTGTAGCAACAAATAACTTTATAATGTTCCAACGTTTCTTGTTCTTTGTAATCTAAGTTGTTCCGACTTGCTCCTCTATCCGACTTCAACTATTTTAATTTCTTGCGAAGTTTTGTACTGTGTTCTGACATTGACGTAAACAGGTTAAAACACTGTCGCAATGAACGTCAAATCTAATAATAAATTCAGCATAAGGTTTTGTTGTTGAACTTGTTGAAATAACTTCTTTATTCTGTAATTACAAATTTTACAAGGCAATTTTCGATAAATGTTATAAACAAACAAACTTAAGAAAATTCGCAACAGCTACTTACAGATGATGTACAGGCAGTAGAGCCAACGGAACGTCCACACTATATAAGGCTAAGTTCACATGACCGGCGGTCATCTGAATTTCGCCTATAACTGTCAAATATCTTTAATCGGTTGTCAATGTAAGATTTCGATTGTAGGGAAAGTCCCAACATATCTAGTCAGTTGGTGATGTTGCTAATGGTAAACAAAGAGTGTGATAGAAATGTAAATAATGAAGTCCCAATTTTAGCCGCCTGAGAAGAAAATTTTACATAAAGTGGTGAACAGCGCTGTGCTGGTTCCAGACCTTGTACAATTTCGAATCCTGGCAAGGAAAGTGAAACATTATTAAGTTTGTAGTAAATGAAGGATTGGTTATATTTGTGCAATTAAATGTGTATTTCTCTTGACACGTTGATTAGATGAAGGCAAAAAAGCCTTCATCTAATGTATTTATTAAATTATGTATTTATGCGTCATTTAGTAGGGGTGCGAAACGTGTTGTGAAGGGGCCTCGTAAACCTACACTTGGGTCACAAGTCCTAAGCGCTGCTCCTGCTTCCTTCTCTGCCACACTATGGACACGGCACCCACACGGTGAACCCATGGAATGCTAAGAGTTTTTGTGTCGTCTCTCCCATTGCGCAGGCCCAGTGATGGTTATTTAAGACCGCCAATGTAGTCGGAAAATACCAGACATTGTGGAATAAAATCACGCTCACTCACTCATTGCGCAATTGAGCTCCTTCATAAAATTTCACTAATAGTAGAGGAGACGTAGAACATCGAGCTTCACCGATCTGATAACTTGATGAGACATCTTTTTAATCAAATATTATTTATAAACAAATATGCCTATGATAACTTGCCTATCGAAAAGTGTTCACAGCTATTTTTAATTTAATTCTTTTCTTTCATCCCCTTCACTCATTTGATAACCGAATGAGTTTTTTCTCAATTGATAGTTTTTAACACAAGAATACGCCTAGGTAGGCTTGCCTACTTATTTCTGTGCATGGCTACCTGGCAAGTAGATGTGAACAGGTAAGTCCATATAGTTAATTGTATTAGATAAAAAATATGTCTCATCGAGTTATCAGATCGGTAAAGGTCGATGTTCAATGGCTCTTAGACTATAAGGACACCCATGTAGGGGACGCGAGCATCACGATAATTATAGGAAGTTCGCTTGAAAACTTTGAGCGGCACTCGCCCAAGGGTTGCATGACTCTGAAAATTATTTCCAGCACGCAAGCCGGTGCTTTTTCTCTCAATTTTCTTTATATAAGCTTTATTGCCTGAGTATTGCCGTAGTTTTACATAACACTAACGTCCTGTGAACCTTTATGGATGTTGCAATCACAAATGGGGACGCCATTTTGTTTTGATGACAGATTTTTATATCAATTAAGGTAATCACGGATTACAAAAATAAAGATTCTCTTATATTATTATATGTGAGCAAAAATGATAATACTTACCTGACTTATATTGGGCAAGGCGGGAGCGACCGATTTATAAATGTCTTATCAAAATACTGTTACGGCTGCGTGACGTCACGCACGTTTGTTAGTGTTTTTCTGACGACACACTTTCGACGCCCTGTGTTTTAAATTTTGCAAAGTGAAAATGCTAATTTTTTTTATTGTACACCGTACATTACTGTATCAAATTATGATTACAGTATTTACCATTTTACCATGACCTTCTTATTAACCTCAAAGTAATGTAATGCCGGGGCTAGTAGTACCCGAAACTATTACAGGCCCGGGGCCAACATAGCCAAAATAGAGAGAATGCGCTCGGTTTGCGATTACGCAAACCAATCAGTAACTTTAACCAATCGTTCATAATGGAAAGGAAAAAAAAATCATTGATAAGTATTGATGGGACCAAAATATACTATTTCGATTCCTCTGTGATTTGGAAAGTACGTTATGACATTATACTCGCTATTCAGTCTCTATGACCACTGCATAGCATTGGCATACTGGAGAAGCCGGCACTATACGACATATAATAGCATATAATAGCATTACATACGCCATAAAAAATGTCTAAGTTATTGAAAATAGGCGTCAAGACGAACTTTAAATGGAGTTACTATCATTATCAATATTTTACTTATATATTTTTTTGACACATACATGCATAAATCACGCCTATATCCCCGAAGAGGTAGGCAGAGGTGAACTAGCACAGACGTTTCGACAATTATGTTAGGTCCCATGTAATAGGTGGCGAGCCTATTGCCATTTATCGGGCACAAAATCGCAGTACATTGCTATGTGGTAAAAGAGGAATGCTGCTGCCCATTCCTCATCACTGATTTAGCCTTAGTCGGCTTGTAGGACACCCACGGGAGAGATTTGGGGTGGTTACAATTGTATTCTACTCTGCCGTCACCACACAGCTTTGTATTTTTTAGACTCAATTATTTAATTTGCTACAAACTAACTTTGAAACAATTATTTAATTTCCTTCACTCATTTTATAACGTGATGTCTAAATATAAAGTGACTCCGCATAATGTACCCCAAAGTTAATCCTGGGTCTCTGAATACCACAACGTAGGTATAAATAGCAAAAGTATAAATACTAACATGTATGATATGACTATGACTATGAAAAGTAAGAACTGTTAAGGGTTAAGTAATTCAATTACCTAATCAAATACATGTATTTATAATTATTATTCCCCATGTGGAGACGGCCGTGTGGAGACGGCAGAGTAGAATACAATTTCCACCTCCCCAAATCTCTCCCGTAGGTGTCGTACAAGGCGACGAAGGATAAATCAGCGATGAGGAATGGGCAGCAGCGTTACTTTTGTGCCCTAACATAACTGGCGAAACGTGGGATATAGGCGTGATTTATGTATGTATGTATGTATAATTATTATTTCCACCTCTTTTATTGCCTCTTTGTAACAGCTAATGATTGTAATTACAATAGGCAAATCCATTTTTTTGTATTATAACCACACGGGACGTAAGTTGACAAATCCTCTGAGAGTGACGTGTTTCTGGGTCATATTTATACAAACTGTTTCAGGAAACAAAACAATAAGGAAAACAAATAGGTATTCTCATTTCGTGATGTAAATACAGCTTACATGGACGTAGGTATTTGGTTTATATTAAATTCTATACAGCTACTGTTCGTTATACAAACATTGCTTTAATATACATAGGTTTCAGTTTGAGCAGATTACACCCAAGGTTCTTCACGCAATAGCGAGTAAGTCACCGAAACTGTTGTTCCCTAGGGGGTTGATACCAAACGGGTGGCCACCGTATCAAATCATAGAGCAGTATGTCTATAGTTATACTGATCCAATCCCAAATGATTTAATAGGAGTGCAGGAGAAGAAGACTTCAACTTAAAAGGTTAGCGTGCTCAGCCTCCGATTGCGTAAACTAAGCAATTTTCGCTAAGGCTGTGCATCGGATGGGTGACCTAAAAAAATCGAGATCCTCCGTGCTTCTGTAGGCAGGTTAAGCCGTTGGTTCCGGCTGTATCTGTAGTCGTTGATACGCACCAATCTGCACTGGGCTAGCTTGGTGGTTTATGGCCAATTCTCCCTATATGGTTCCATCCATAGACAAGGCCTGTGCCCTAACAGTGGGGGCATTGAACGGCTGGTAATGATGTAGGTAAAGCTACCAAATTCTTGTCAAATTAGCATGTATACACCACTTCCATCACTCCGGTGGAGACATTTTCGTACGTACCACGAATACATTTTGCGTTTCGCATTAACGTTTACAGGTCGCATAAATAGAGCCCTCTCGAATTGGGGAGGTGGGACTAATTTAAAATGTTACACGCGGCGAGATAAAGTGACGCCATTACCGCTCAAAGGGCCTGAAAAATGTACGGCGGAACGTTCAAAATGGGCTTTGTTTACCACGGCCCGCGACAGTAAAGCTGAATAGTTATGGCAGCGTATGAGTGGTTTAGTCTAACGTATTTATCTTATATCATATTATCTTAAAAAATATATTATCGTTTAATTCTTTGCACGTGGTATACGGACGTGTGTACATGTGTATGTTTATGTGGGTACTTTAAGTTTGGATTACTATCTTGAATTGTTTACGGTATACTCAATCTTGCCTTGTATTGATGGTGATCTATTTGTGCACCAATTTGTGCACCAAATAAATATTATAAGTAAATATACCGTGATAGGCACGATAAGTCGTTGATCCCAGCTGCATCTGCAGTTATGGCCTATAGTCTTCCATCCATAGGGAGGGCCCGACGGGCCGCAGCAGTAGTGAAATTTTGTGGTTTTTACGATGTATCATTTAAGTGTTATGGGGATGAAACTACCGATCAATAGGATAAAATTGTGACAGGCGCGTTCGCATGCCACCGGCGACACGCAGAAGCATAAAAGGGCCATTTTCAGTCCGAGAACAAACGGGAACGATGCTAATTCGAAGGCGAACAACTATGCAACACAATTCTTCAGGCATAATTAATTAAGTCAAAGTGACGGAGCAAACAACTGACTGCCGCGCAGTCTCTTAACATTGGCTACTTTTTGCTGAAACGCCGGGCGACACGACACAGCGACATTTCTCGACCCTAATGGGATTGTGCATTTAAATTTTGCTGCATTTCTCGTGGGGCAGATATATCTCACAGAGAAATATCATTTAATAGTAGGTACTATTTAAGCGGTGTCTCTTCGTGAGTTCGTTCACCTGCCGGAGTTACTTGTAATGGAGTATAACTATTGGAACTGGACATTGGTTCTTGAAATGAAACTAGATATTTGTTCTGAAAACATTGAAACTGCACAACAAAGTTAGGTTTTTAAGATAACCTACAAAAAATTAAAAGGGAATGAGCTAATAGCTACTAAATATGCAAGACAAACCGCATACTTACAATTTAAATAAACCGAGATCTGATTTGAATACCGCAAACGATATTTAGTTTGCCAGACCAAAACATTCTAGCTAAAAATCGTGCTATGTATCTACAAAGCAACGGATCACTAGCCTTTTATTTTCTCTATGAGGGGTCAGTTCCCTGTGTAGCAGAAGCTGAACGGGGCGCTTTAAAAACTGCTCTTATTCCAACGGACTAAGGTGCACACAAATGTCAAAGTGACGGAAACCTGATATGTTATTGTCCGTACTACAGTCGTACACAGACCAAAGCAGCCATTGTAGCGAGTTTAGGTTTCCATTCGATTAAGTAACGATGCGGGATCAATCGGCCTGCGCACGTGCCTACTCGCCTGACAATGTGTTGAGTACGCCTTAACAGAGATATCTACCGATTTCGACAATGCTTTGCTTGCATACGATCGCAATATCGTTTGGAGTTCTGCAGGATTGCACGCAATGAGCTACTAAAATGAGTAGTACTACTAAAGATAGAGAAATGAGTTCGTAATAAAACACGAAAGAAATTACTGGTTAATGGTGGTCATGGTCACCAAAATTTGATTTTGATTAGTTAAGACTTTGTATAGTATATAGATAAGGTAATTTAATTTCGTACGGGATTTTTTTTAAAATTTTCCATTAACGTGTGCGTGCCTGTGTGTGACGCAAAATTGCATAGCGCCATACCCACTGTCTATGCAATATTGCGTCAATGGCATTGAATATATTAAGGCTATTACTTTTTCTGGAGACAATTGTTGAGAACAAAACTTTTACTTGCGCACTCGCAATGAAAATAACTAAAATAACCCGTGTCTTGACGGCAGAAGAGAATACAACTGTCACCACCCCACATCTTTTCCGCGGGTAACGTACAAAACGATTAAGGGCAGCAACAGCCTCCTTCTCCTCCGCCTTCCTCTTAAACCACCTAGCAATATAGGTAGTGCGATTTATGTGATGGCGAAATGATGGCGAAATGTAGCTGCAAATTCTCTACGTACACGTACGTACCCTTTGGGGATAAATAAGCGAGATTTATATGTGTATGTTAGTGATAACCGAGAGCTTGTTTGTGAGAGATATGAGTAAAACACCGTCTTATTGCTGTACCGTTTATTGCTAGACTGGGCACCGAAGAAAACATATCTACCCACTAGATAATACTAACAATTATTATGAATATACCTCACACCTCCACGGACAAATCTGCGGTGCATCATATCACTATGTGTGATGTAAATACAACTAAATAATAACTAATTTACATAGGTACCATAATTACCGCTTACAGTCTAACAAATTATTATACAATAGCTTCTACCTACATCTAACTTATTCTACTTGGAATCTAACAACCGGTTTACGCATACGTTTGTTACGTCTAGCGGGTTGTGTTCACCATTATTGGCGGCGGTTCAGGTGACGATTGCGGAGTGCGAAACTCACTGGTAGGGCTTTCGAGCGGTTTATGTGTTGAACTCGCGATTTCCTCCGCAGCCTCCGCATTCGTCCCCTTGGTGCCTTGAGGCGTGGTGTCCTCTAGACCACCGTCTCGCGCTCCCACGGAACGCCTCTCCTGTCCCTCCGGGCTCGGAACAGTATACAAACCCGATCTGCGCTTAATCTGATCGACGTGTCTTAAAATTGGTCGACCGTCCCCCTTATCCACTAAATACCGCCTCGATCCTTCCCTATCGACAACCGAAGCTTTCACCCATTTGTCCCGTGTCCCATACTCCCGCGCCCAAACAGTTTCCCCGGGAGTGAGCGTCCGCTGTACGCCCCCAGCGCTCTGCACCTGTCTATCTTGCGCCTGCTGTACCTTACTTTCCAGTGCTCGATCACTTCTTAGCAAATCGAGCCGAGATCGTAATACCCGTTTTTGTAAAAGCATGGCTGGAGTCTCCCCTGTACTGCTATGCGTGCTGTTACGGTGCGATAGTAAAAATGTTTGTATGGCCGAGTCTATATCTAAGGATTCCCTTACTGCCTTCTTAATAACCTTTTTACATTGTTTCACTGCATTTTCCGCGGCACCGTTTGACGATGGATGATAAACGGGCGAAAAATGTTGTCGTATTCCATTTTTTAATAAAAATTCTTTAAATTGTGCGCTAGTGAAAGGAGGCCCTTGATCAGACACTACCTCTAATGGTAAGCCGAAGCGCGCAAATGTAGCCCTTAAAACTTTAATGACTTCGTGCGCGTTAGTTTTAGTCATTTCAAATACTTCTAGCCATTTTGTACTTGAATCGACCAGTATAAGATACGTTTTTCCGTACATGGGCCCTAAGAAGTCAATATGTATCCTAGTCCACGGTTGAACATGATAGGGCCAAGGCTGGGGGGGCGCCCGCGGCGGCGCCTGCGATTCCGCGGCACACGTATCACAGTTACGATACGTGTGCCGCGGACATCGATTCTATGTCCGCGTCTATGTTGGGCCACCACACGTAACTGCGAGCTATAGATTTTGTTTTTACTATGCCCATGTGACTAGCGTGCAATTGTTGTAAAACTGTAACGCGTAAGGTTGCTGGTATGACCAATCTATAGCCCCACATAACACAGCCCCTGTCTAGATACAACTCATTACGTTTGTTAAAATATACTTCTGGTATCTGTTTCGGACAAGTATCGGGCCAACCAAATTGTATATAAGAAAAAATCCTACTAAGTTCCGCGTCCTTTGCCGTTACAACTTTCACCTCATCATTAGTAATAGGTAGAAAATTTTCAACGAAATTAACATACCCAACTTCATTTTTAGACGTAATGGGTTTCAATGTAGGTTGCGGCAAACGAGACAAGGCGTCTGCACAATTCTTACCAGACGGTACATATTCTATATTATAATCATATCCCGATAGCAAAACTGCCCAACGCTGTAAGCGTGACGCCGCCATCACTGGGATACCTACTTTGTTGCCAAAAATGTACGTCAGTGGTTTGTGGTCCGTTCGCAATAAAAACTTCCTACCATACAAGTACTGGTGAAATTTTTTAACTCCGTATACTATTGCTAAAGCCTCCCTGTCTATTTGTGCGTACGCTCGTTCGGGCGAGGTGAGCGTTCGCGATGCGTACGCGATCGGGCGCTCCCCCTCCGAAGTGATATGTGATATTACGGCTCCAACGCCGACGCCGCTCGCATCCGCCGTCAATATCACTGGTAACTCTAAAGAATAATGAGCTAATACCTCACTAGAACTCAACACTCTTTTAATGTTTTCAAAAGCCGACTGACAGTCTCTATTCCACACGAATTTGACACCCGTCTTAAGGAGATTATACAATGGAGACAACACAGTACTAATATCTTTAACGAATTTACTATAATACATCACCAGCCCGATGAACGCTCGTAATTCTGAGATATTGCTAGGTGCAGGTGTATTAATAATAGCTTGTACTTTATCCGGACATGTATGGACACCTTCCTTACTAATCACGTGGCCTAAATAATTAATTGTTTTAGCGAAGAATACACATTTTTCTCTTTTAACCCTCAAGCCGTGCGCCTGTAACCTCTCAAATACAGTGTTTAAATTTTGTATATGACTTTTGGTATCCGGCCCTGTGATTATGACGTCATCCAGGAAAACTCCTACATAAGGCAGCCCCACAAACAACTGTTCTAATATTTTTTGAAAGATACCTGGACTAGATGCCAACCCGTAGACTAATCTGTTATATCTATATAACCCCTTGTGCGTGTTTATGACTGTATATTTACTCGACTCGTCGAGCTCGAGCTGGGCATACGCCTGTGAAAGATCGATTTTACTGAAGCGCTCACCCCCATGTAACCTTGACAGTAAATCCTCTATCCGGGGTAAAGGGTAACGGTCGACCTCTAGAACTTTATTTAAAGTTAATTTATAGTCCGCGCAAATCCGTAAGTTACCGTCCTTTTTGAGCACCGGCACGATAGGAGTGGCCCAGTCGGAGCGCGGCACGGCGGTCAGGACGCCGTCCCGCTCGAGCTGGCCGAGCGCGCGCTCCACGGGCTCGCGCAGCGCGTACGCCAGCGGCCGCGCGCGCAGGAACACCGGCCGCGCGCCCGAAGCCAGGTGGATGCCCACCTTGCCCCCGGTGTATCGCCCCAGGCCCTCCGCGAACACATTACAGAACCTAGACATAAATGCACCCTGGTCAAATTCAAAATCTGCACGGTTTACATCCTGGTATTGGAACAGGGGTAATTGAATTTTAAGTTCTGCTAGCCACTGCCTGCCCAATAGTACAGTTTTCCCATTTTTTATCACATACAAATTCAAATATTTTTCTACATCTTTATATCGAACCTTAGCAGTAGCCACCCCCACCGGGCTGATCAATTCACCGGTGTAATACCTCAACATAACTTTGCAATCTTTTAAACTTAAGTCACAGAAATGTTTTTTATAAAATTCGTAACTGATGCATGAAACTGCGCTGCCCGTATCGCATTCCATGTTAATGTTCTTTCCGTGAATATTCAGTGTAATAAATAAAGGTTTGCACTCCGAAATTGATACTCTATTGATATCGTATATTTTTACCTCATCACTGTCCGAGTCCTCCACTTTCTGAATCACGTTCACGCTCGAACTCGACACGCCCGCATCTAAGACGTCCACATGATGATAACCCGACAGGTTAGGGCAAACGCGACGTAAATGTCCTTTCCTATTGCACACTCTGCATACGTACGCCACGAAAGCACACTGAGAGGCCTCATGCGGCCCTCCACACGCACTGCAATTGGGCG
>OZ008344.1:5206041-5251352 GCA_963931975.1 Cataclysta lemnata | reverse complement strand
AGGGCCCCGCGCCCCGCGCCCCCCGCTCGTTCATGACGATACATAGGTGAAGTCAACGCGGAAACAGTCACCGTGCTCGGTCTCTGTCTCTTCGTCGGTACCTTCGGAAAGACTGGACCCCCCTAGTTCGGTTGACTGGGCGATCGTCACCGACGGTCCAGCGTTGCGCGTCCGAGTGCTCCGATGCTCCATCGGTTAGTCCCCACTTTAAGTTTTCCTAGCTTTCCTAGCGCTTGAAGCTCCCAAAGGCCGTCGAGGTTTCTCGAGTACGAGCTGAGTAGCGCCTAAGTCAGTGTTACATAATGGACTATCTCCGTCGCCGATCGACCTTCGCCGCGGGCCGTCAGTTACGACACGGGATGCTTCATTACGGAACGCCTTATATAAATTCTTTCTTTCCAAATTTATCGCTTCGCTAGCTTCGCGTGAGATGTTAATTTGTTTATCGTTCCCGATTTGGCGGTTGATTATCACCATGGAAGCGCACCGAAACTAGCTTTTTCAATTAGCGAGCGAGAGACAATATTGGTATAAGACATTAAGAGATGACAGTGTAGAGGATAATAAGTTAGTGGTATCTGGTGTAGATGGTAGCGGATGTGGAGGGGCAGGCCGCCCTTGGCGCGATAGCCGCGGTGTTAGGACAGGCTCCCGGGCACAGCATGTGCGGCGCGGCCCATGGGATCAGAGGTGCCCCTAATCAGGCGCCTGTCGCTATGCGGAGCCGCGCCGCCCCTCACACATGAGGTACTTGCACAATTTATTCAACCCCTTTGTGTCGACCCTCGCCTCAATGTTGTGGAGCTCGTTCTGTTCAGAGTAATGTGATCGGTGTCTTGCAAACCTTCAGTGTTGTCTTTCAGTTTTGTAATTCCTGACCTTCGCTTGAAATCTTTAAACGCCTTCTTGTAACAATATGTTTAACAATGTCCTGCTTCTGATTTTTTAAGGCAAATGTTTTTTTAATATTTTTTGGGGATACTAGAAAATGTTAAATATTGTAGAGTAGTGCAACAATAGAACTTTTAGAGAAAATTCCTTCCGATTCTAGGTCAGGTGTTTGACGTTGAGGATTAAATTGTAATATTTTCTAACTTCGTAAAACTGGGGTTGTCTCTACAATTATTTATTGCATTTGCAGTACTGGATAGAAGCCGTCTTTGAAAAATGATAAATTTTTTCAGCAGAGCTCGTTCGCAAGGAAATACTATATTTCCATATATTTAGTAAATATAACTAATTAGAGAAATTACATATTAGGCAATCAATGGAATATACTATGGAAAAACTTTTAAATGTTATCAATAAATTTTGGACAGTAATGGAAATATTTTTTGTCCTGTTTTTTTTTTGCAATTTAAGTGGAGTCGACACAACTTGTCTTTCTCTTTTGTCACACGTCTAGTCCGCAAACAATCTTCTTTTCTTATCATACCTATCATCTGTGACACGATTCATTCAACAAGTATTATAATATAACTAACAAGTACTTATTTATGTATAATACCATTATTTATTTATTTATTACATTATTTATTATAGTGAACAATCAATCAACAAAATACCATTATTTTGTTGATTGATTGTTCACCGATTCGATAAAATTGTACGATTAAAATAGTCCACTAAAATAGCCTAAATTCTTATGCTATTTTCACAATAAGTTATCAAATTCATAACATATTTTCTTACTTTTAATTTGTACACTGAAATTTATTAAACTTTAGCAAAAAATTATTACACGGAAAAAGTGCAAATATGTTTGAAAAATTATGTCAAGGATCGAGTCGGTACCACGACGTATTTTTCGAAGTAATAAAAAGAACATCAATATTTTCTCTTTTTATGAAACTGTAAACAAACAAACAACAGTAAGGTATACATATGTATGAAATATAAATGTCTTTATTGATCTGATAATGAGATCCTCTCAGTCATTGGATGGTTATCCGAATTACAAATCTCGAGTTTCTTCTTGTTTCGAAAGCTGTATAATACCGGCTACCAAGTTAACACTCAACCATACACACTGGGTCAACGGTGTTTGTTTACCTATGGCCCTTTCTCTATATTCTTACAAGAGATAGCAGTTGGGACCTTAATGACTGGTAATAGTGATGGTGAATAAAATAAACGTTTACAAGAATAAGTAATTCAGGGTGAAAAGTAAACACATTCCGTTATGTAGTCGTAGTTTTCTTCCTTCATCCTACCCTGTTCCCGGGTTATCTGGGATCGGCGCCTTATGTTTCCTCTTCTATTTACACCACTCTGTTGTCGTCATGCCATCTACTTACTTTTGATCACAATTACACACCGGAAAGGCTAGTATATGATTGGGAACATTTCAATCCATACTGCTCAAGGTTTTGGCTTAGGTTTTACAGCCGGCCGCCTGCCTAACACCAAACCTCTTTGGGTATGCTGTTGTTGGTGGTTTGCCCTCCGCCATTCGGGTGCCCCAAGATGCTTATTGGTCTACACCGGGCAATATCCCTTAGTCGTCTTTTACGACACCCCTTTGATGGGTCGGGCTGGCACATTCTACCTAATTTTTCGGTTCCAATCCACTATGGAAGACCTGTTAAATAAGTAGTTTTTACACTTTAACTCTATGATACAAAGTAATAGTAAACAAATGTTGAAAGGTAAGTAATTATTTGGATTTTGTAGTCAACAAACGTTAGGTGTATTTCTAATTCATATAAACTACATGAATACATCAAACATCTGATTAAGTCATCGGATACTAAAAATCGTTATAGCTCATTGGTTCTCTGCGCTTGCGCAGTGCAGTTATCGACTTACACAGGAATGCAAAATTGACTAAGCAATATTCAACTTTAATGAGAGGGCTTAAGACTGACAACTTATGGCGGCGTAGGTACTGTAGATTTTTTCCATTGATTTTAAAAAACAACTACCTATAGTGCGTTTACGGTTCTGAACACTTTTCTAAGAGTACGTTCTAATGACTTCATGGTTTAATACGTTTAACTTGTGTAATGAAAAGTAGTGTTAAATAAAGACTGTCAAAGAAAAACATCTTCAGAAAAACAGAACCCTTGTCTAATGCGAGAAACGAACCCGCGTCCTCCGCCGTCCGGACAGATGCCCATACCACTCGCCCAATCAGGAAGTTAGGTATTAATTTCTCTAAGTATTTAACTTCAAATATTTTTACTAACATTAATATAATGCTCAAATTACAAAATTAAATATTTCGAAAAATGCGAATTTTATTTGTAATTTATCATTGTTTGAGAAGACTACCTATTTTTCACAACCATAAATGTTAGTCTATGTATTTCTTTCTTTGTATGTATTTCTTATTTGTTATTCGATCGAAAAATGACGAACCTACATACACACATACGTGATAATTTTTCTACGAAATTAGGTCAAGTGAAACAGATGAGAGTGTGAAAGATGAGAGGCCTATTTTATTGCTCTTAAACCGGCATGTCATCTTTCGTTTTTAATCTGTGTCTCGCGTTCGCTTTTCTCATGCATATCGACGAGAAAATTGTCGCAGTAAAGCCGTCTCTATGCCATTGTAAGTCGACAAAAAAACATACGGTACGAATTGAGTAATCTGCTCCTTGAATTTTTCGTCGGTTAAAAATGACGTACTCTACCTACATGATATTTTTTCTACGAAATAATTAGGTCAAGTGAAAAAGATGTGTGTGAAAACTGAGAGGCCTATTTTAGGGCTCTTACCTGCATGTCATCTTTTGTTTTTAATCTGTGCCTCGCGTTCGCATTTCTCATGCACTCCGACGATGAAAATTGTCGCAGTAAAGCCGTCTCTATGCCATTGTAAACTCGCATATTGTTCCAACTTTCAACGCGCACAGTGAATCGCTCCCATTTCCTTTTCCGACTCTTTTAATGGCCATAAGCTTAGAGTTTATTGCTCCGTCGCTTTCAATCTCGTAGGCCCCTAAGTAAACATCTGGTAGATAAACAAATTTCGGGAGCGTCGTAATGTTTCGCTGTCCAGTTACGTTTTATTGGTTACTCTGGTTAGCGTCATAGCGACTGACATATAATGGCAGACGCATTCTTAGGTTACTGTCGTCTAGAAATACGTAAAGGCATGTTAGTGAAAAGTTATTGGAACTCTAAGTGGCCACTACAAAGATACAAATGAAAAAACTAAATGCCCAATAAAAAATATATGTCCAATTCTAGACCTGGTTTTTTTGGATCAGAGCTATAATTAAATTCTTCAAGACACTGTGATGGTTTGCCGTCGTAACTCCCTTGTCGTTCATGCGGGGAAACCCCACATCTCATGCGATCTGGCTATTTTCAGTCGTACAAGGCGACTATTTTCATTATTAGACGAAAAAACGGAGGAGCTTACTATATAATTCGTACCCGTATGTTTTTTTAAATGTGGTATGATAAAATAAAGGTGTCCGCCGTAACCTATGACAATCCCACAACGGAGACGAATCTCATGACACCTCATATTCGTTTAAACTACATTTTAAACTACATCTACAGAATGGTACCTAAGATATAGACATACATACTTGACGGCCACCTTGGTCGAATGCTCAGATTGCTGGGTATTGGCCAAGAGGTCCCGGATTCGAATCCTGGTAGGGGCAAACTTTGTGATGACTACAAATGTTTGTTTCCGAGTCATGGTCGTGTATATGTTTATGTAGTATATTTTCAACATTTTATATACATAATTATATTAAAAATATGTCCGTCATCTAGTATCCATAACACAAGTGCTTAGGCTACTTACTTTGGGCTAGATGATAGGTGTGAGTGTAAAAAATATTTATTATTATTATTATTATATACTGCGCTCTAAAAGCATTGACTAGCTTACTTTTTCTGATCTCGGGAAAAAAATTATAAATAATTACATATTTTTTGTTGTCATTAATAAGTAGGGGCATACAATGTGTATGCCCCTATTATTATAGTTTAGAGTAAAATAAAGAGTATAATATTTTGTTACATATACCTATACATTAATTACGCATAATATTATACCCACATTTTTTAAAATTCATAGACATAATTGCTTTTTTAAGTATTAGTCCACTTGTTGACTGGTTGAAGATTGGCAATATTTGCAGTTAGGTCGGATGAGATAACTATCAAAGTCAATCGGTTTATCGGTTAAGAGGACCCGGTGTCGAATCCTGTTAGAGTTAACTGTATGTGTGAAACACGGCATTTTATTGTCATAATTTTTAGCCAGTCGGTGAAGGATACTTATCCTTCAAAAAACTACTTTTATTTTTAATTTGGATAATATACCTATAAATGTTAGAATAGTTATTACAAAGAAAATTATGGCTATAAAATACGCATCAAGAGTAAAATTTTTCGAACGTTTTCCAACCAAAAGTTTCTTTGAAACTTCTTATAATTATCTACCTACCTTTATATCTATAATTCACTGCCGCGCTCAGAGGCGTCAAATAGCGTTAATGGGTGCTTAATGTCAAAAAATGACAATTCAAAACTAGTCACTTTTCTTGTCGGGTCTATGGTCTAGATTTAAATATTTTTTTTTTACATTAAGTACTCATTAAAGTTAAATGGCGTCTTTAAGTGCGGCAGTTAGAGTTTTATTTTAAGATTTGTTATTTTGATTTTGACGTGAGAGATTGTGGTTAATTTAACTTTTACAACTATTGTTTTATAATTTCGGAAAAGAACTTAATAAATATTTTGGATAAGAAGAAACGTTTTTTAACACAACGTATAAAATAAAATATCAGTAGACTCTCTTAAGAGTATCTAAATTACTTTAAATTCTCGAAAGCGTCTTAACCGGCAGTATAATTAAACGTTTCTACTGTTAGCTCGAATTCGTTTTCCCCCGGTAAGTGTTCAGTTTTTTGTCATCTTGCCGCATAAATCTCATCAGTGTGATGTTCTAATTGTGCTTAAAACTCCATAATGCATGCATTTGTGTAAATCAGTTGCATTTTTGCCGGTTCTACTGTTTTACAAAAAAAACTGCCAATCTCAAAGCATTAAACATTTTTTCTGATTAGATTATCTCTGGGCTCATTGTATTTACAAGTAGGACTAGTTTCAGAATGCGTTGAAGTTACGTTCGTTAAGGTTAGTCATAGCATAGGTGACCACTATAGTCTTAGCTGCATAGAGGTAGCCATTTCCGAATAAAATTAATGTAACTGTTGATTTTACGATTTTACACTTTTAGTTTCTAACAGAGTGCGATGTGAGAGATGTTTGAGACTGCCGTTTATTTACTGATCTTATATACATATTCGTTAAAGCAAAAAAAATATTAATTTCGAGAACTGTGCTTTTTAAAGTCACCTATTATGACATAGTGAAAGGTTCACTGAAAGTCACTTAACCGCAATCTGAAGCTAGTCTGAACACACTCTCAAAGGAACGGAAAGGGTGTTTGGAATGACAACATTCTAATCCATACCAGCCTAGATTAACTCAAGTTTCACTCACAATTTTAACATTTTCATGTCAGCACGTTGTGCAGTATAATCAATTGTTTTGTTAATCTTAAATAATTTTTATAATACGCCTACGCTAATTCTATCATCAACCCTTCATGTCATGGTGCAACTTCGCCAAATGTTACAAAAAGTACAAACCAAAAAACACGTAACGTCTCCACCGATCGCTATCCACTTACTGAGGCCTCATGCAGCGCATATTTATCTCACTTATCTTCAGGTGCTTAAGCCTCCAGAATTCCCCCATGACTCTGAAATTTACGACGAGAGAGGTTTTAGCGGACGCGTCGTTATCTTCATTATCAGGAGATATTGTGGGACGGCATTAGGCACTGCTTGTAGATTAAAGTAGTTTTGCTCGAGAAATAGTGTGCCATGAAACTCATTATAGTTAACAGTAGTGGACATGTGTTTCTCAGCGCATCAGTGAACAGTAGCTAGTACAGTGACGCATTGTGAGTGCAAGATGCGATACGGTCGCCAAGCGAGGTTTGTGATTATCTTACGTACCTACTAGAGGTAAAATGTTTTATTACTATGATGAGTATATCGCTCACATCACTTTCGTTATTCCATTCAAATGCTATAGCTATTCAATTGATTTTTCCCCCCGAGAAAATATATAGACAGCCTTGTTTAGATTGAAATCATTATTTCAGATAATATATCCGAAACAAATGGCATCTTTAGACGAATTCGTGTACTCGACGGCAAGGCTTATCAAGGTAATGTAGGTGTTATATTATATGCATAGAGTATATGACGCGTTTACGCACGTAAGAGATATCTCGATATAGACAACTACCTGTGTTTGGTAGCTGTTTTTAGGTAATATTACAATAAATATTTTGTGGCTATTTATACATTAAGAATGCTATAGCGATGAAAATATCACGGATAAAGTATCTTTCACAATGGTGACCAAATATCATAATTGGTGATCTCGTTAAACTATTGGTCTCAGTTCTTACGTTAGTATGTCTAAAGGTTTTTATGCAAACAATCTTGACTTACAAACGTTGATAATTGAAAATATCTTAACAAAATCGACCTAATCCCAACCTACACAACCAAAAGATCAGCAATATATTTTAATAATTAATATATTGTCCGAAAGTCAACTTAAAAAAAGATCATAGATATTTTTTTTTTAAATCCAGTATATATTTCATATCTCTTTCTGAGGCCTGTGGTATTTCTTTTGTGTTTTTGCTTGCACTAAATCATAGAGCACCAGTTTCTTCATCTCCCTTATACCTTTCAAAACTGAATAATTGTTTTACATGGAAAAAGCATATTATTCCTAAATAGTCCGGTCAATATAGACATTAAAATTCTAGGAGAGCCAAATATTAGTAGCGAGCTGGGGTTTTCCATTACAAAATAAAAATAGAAAGAATAAAACTTTGTTGTTTAATTTTTGCAAAAAATTGGTATGGAATTATAGCGTAGTGACGGCAGAGCAGACTACAATTGTCACCACCCCCATTTCTCCCGTGGGTGTCGTACAAGGCGACTAACGTTAAAGACAGCGATGAGTAATATTTAAATTTACTGTGATTTATGTGCCCGATATATTAATATGGCTGGCTATAAGCTCGCCACCTATTTCATAGGACCGAACATAATTGACGAAAAGCGGGTTTTAATTCACCTCTGCCAATATAGGTGTGATTTATGTAGGTATGTACATACATAATATAATTATAGTAATACAAATCAAAACAGTAAAACATTTGTAGAAAGGGCAACCTTATCGCTAATAGAGATAAGGTCGCCCTATGTAAGTTTACTTTGAGGTTCCCCTGGAAGATCCAAATAACCTTTGGATCGATTTACCCAATTCCTATATTTATTAATGAGCACAGTAGTAAGTCATTGATATAGTTAACGGCGATTACTTAGCAGTGTGCGCTTTAGGCTATTATGATAAAAAAATGTATACCACGCACGTCAGTTCAGGTACAGGTAATTAACTGATAGACACGGCATTTCATAGTAACATTTCCGCCCGCATGTGTCAAAATGATGCCAATTTTCGTTTCTCATTTCCATAGTAGAATACCTTTCTATTTTATATGCTGGCCTGGTAGCTAAAATATAAAATAGAATGTGTGCCAGCTCCAAAACACCAGGGGTCACACAAAGCTCCACGGGTGTCGTAAAAGTCGAATGTGATTATTGGTATACACCTGGTTGACTAAGGGGCCATCTTCCTTAGTCGACCCGGTGTATATCACTTTGGGATCTCGAATGCCACCCCATTCGTGATCCCAAAGTGATTATGAATACCAAACAATCCACCAACAACAGCATACCCAAAGAGGGTTGGTGCGAGGCAGGCCGAACCCTTGAGCAGTATAGATTCCAATGTTGTTATCCCAAAAGTCTTTTCTTTCAGCGGTCTCTCGACATGATGATCTTTCCATCACTTTTAAGACATGTTTTCATCACTAGCTCCTTTTCAGTATGATGAATGATATAAATGAGATGGCATTGTATGGCTAAATGACGTCTGACCGATATGAATTGCAGAGGAAGTACCTATACTGCGACACCCTATGCGATAGCCAGGGAACAGACTTGGAAGATGATTCATTCAGATGACAGTATGGAAGGGATGTCATCAAAATTCTTGTTATTGAATAGGCGATGGATTGCAGAAGCACCAGTCAACGGAAATGGAAGATCTTCCTCTGAGCCTGCTATGACTCGACTGTTATCGAATTCTGTATAATTTCTGAGTGCTTCCAGAAACTTTAGAGTCGAGATTCAGGTCTTGCTAATCTTCTTCTGTCTTATCACAGTAGTATTGATTGGACTTCATTGTTATTGTCAGCTGTCTCTTTTCGCTGATCAACCATTTCTCGGTTACTCGATACTTTGTTTGTGTAGCGATGTGACGTAGCCGCTACGAGGCGTATTGGCAACTTACTACTGTACATAACAACGGCTAAGTGCCAATACCTACAATAACTCAATTATCTTAGAAATTTCTACAAAAATTATGCTCATTATGCGGGAATCATCCCGAGTCAACACCATAATTTTTCGAACTTTTTCTAACCACCATAATGTTTGTACTAACTTTTCTAACATTTATAGGTATAATGTTCAAATTTAAATCAAAAATAGTAAGAAATTTCTTTTTCGAAAGAAATTCAATTTTCAAGTGCCAAGCCACTTGATGCATCATAAATAATAAGTGTTCAAAAAACACTTTTGACTAACACATTTTGGGATCGAAATGTGTTAAGATAATAATTTTAGGACTCCATAATAATTTGAATTGCCATTTTCTTGTATTTAATCCAAGGAAGAAGAATAAAAAACAATTACCTATTTCAAAGCATCCCCGAGAGCGGAAAAATATAATTTAGAATGACGCTAAGCCCGACTCATCCCAAGGATGTCGTAAAAGTCGACCATGAGAGATGCCTGGAATAGCCCAATAATCCTCTTGGGCCCTCGGCAAACTACCAACAACAGCATACCTGCCTGACAACCAACCAAAAAGAGGTTGGGTGTCGGGCAGGTCAAAACCTTAAGCGATCGCATTTTTAATTGCTCGGCTTATAAATAATGAGTACTTAGATACATACTATTACATAATAAAACAACGAGTACTGACGCCTATCCTAACTATATTACTTAAATCCACCTGTTTCACGAATTGACAGCAATCGAAAATTTCGAAATAAAGGGGATCTGAGATTTGGAGTTATGCGTCCCTAAGTTGTGGTACATCCTTCTCCCACTTAGAATCCGTTCATGACAAATATTAATATTTTCGAAGCGGAAGAAGTAACCCCCGAATACTGAAACACTTCTCAAAGTTTTAAGTATTCTCAATTCTGACATGTATTTTACACTATAATCGGTGCTTAAATTTTGAGTAGCGTTCCAGTATCCGGGGGTAAGTTTTACAGACCCAAAAAAAATGAGCCCATTCATTTGTTTTGAGTATGTGAAATTTGTTTTTTATATGTGTAAGTGATACACAACATATAAAATATCTACGATTGCGTGGTATAGTCATGTATTTGCTTTCATTGGTAGAGCATATTTCAGCAAGGCCATAATTAACTCCATGGTAACGTATCGTTTACCTTCGTGCGACGGTAATTTACACCTATCGTGTCTACACGAACTCTTTGCAGAATGGTTTTTCACATTCCAAAAGTAAAAAATATTTTGTTAACAATACAGGTTCACTTTCATAGAGTTAAATTTAGGCATCCTCAAACTCAATACTGCAGATAAAAAAACAAAACAGTACCATCTGCTTACAATCTTACCTACTTATTTTGCCTAATATCAATCTAAAAGATATTTTTGTGCGTATCGTGACTAGATAGTAGTTATTATCATTGACACTCTTGTAGATATAGAGAATTTGGATTCTCAAAAAGATTCGTTGGTGAGTTAATTAATTTGCGACCTTTTGAGAAACTTGCTTGATAGTAAGGCATATCTTCTGTTGGTTGTCTCTTTTATTTATATCGGTCAGACGTCAACTGCCGTCCACTCCACACACATTCATATCATCCATCATACCCACAGATCTTACCGGAAAGGTGCTAGTGATGATTGAATAATATAGAAAATAAGAGACGGAAAGGACACTGTCGAAAGATTGATGAAGGGAGAGAGTGATTGGGATGACAGAATTCCAATCCTTATTGCTCAAGGTTGCTCAGGTTCTAATGGCCAGTAAATATAAAGTCGATGTAGTTTTCGGGACCACAGCAAGGTTGTTTCAAGTTTAATATTTTTGGGTAGCACAAAACACAAAGCTGAAATTGAAACTGAAGTTCACATTTTTCAACCTCAAGACACCCTCGATTTTACAGTTTTTTCATTAAAAAAAATTAACTAGTTACAGCGACGGTTTTCTCTACCTCAGTTCTAAAACTTACTTGATTGTATTAACTTATTCTTTATTTATTGGAACCGTCCTACTTGCCGTGGCCGTGTGGTGACGGCAGAGTAGAATACAATTGTCACCACCCCAAATCTCTCCCGTGGTTGTCGTACAAGGCGACTAAGGATAAATCAATGATGAGGAATGGGCAGCAGCGTTCCTCTTATACCACCAAGCAATAGCAATGTACTGCGACTTTTGTGCCCGATAAATGGCAATAGGCTCGCCACCTATTACATGGGACGTAACATAATTGGCGAAACGTGGGTGCTAGTTCACCTCTGCCTACCCCTTCGGGGATATAGGCGTGATTTATGTATGTATGTATGTCCTACTTGCTTGTAGCAAAACAAGTTAATTATTTGTACTTGGGATTTTTACTACTGGACCAATTTTTTCAAAGTTCTACCACCACATACATACATAAATCAAGCCTATATCCCCGAAGGGGTAGGCAGAGGTGAACTAGCACCCACGTTTCGCCAATTATGTTAGATCCCATGTAATAGGTGGCGAGCCTATTGCTATTTATCGGGCACAAAAGTCGCAGTACTGTTGCTAGGTGGTATAAGAGGAACGCTGCTGCCCATTCCTCATCACTGATTTATCCTTAGTCGCCTTGTTTGACTCCCACGGGAGAGATTTGGGGTGGTGATAATTGTATTCTACTCTGCCGTCACCACGCGGCGACCACATAAATCTAGTAATTTGCCATATCATCTTTTTCGAAGATTCTAATAAATTATTTAAGACATTTAAAATATCCAAATCCCGAAGCACGGAGGAACTCGAGATAATAAATTTAGTCACCCATCCAGTGACCGGCCTTAGCGAAGATTGCTTAGTTTACGCAATCGCAGGCTAAACGCGCTATGGCACTGCGCTAGCGAGCTCCCCTCTCCTCTGCAAGGGAGGTAAATAATTATGTTCTGATTGTTTCCAGGTGTCGGGGGCACAGCGCGGTCGCGAGCGGCATGCGGCCCCGGCAGCAGACGCCCATGGAGGTCGGCTAGCGGCGCGCGCGCACCCCCCGCGCCCGCACGCCCCTCTCCGCCCCGCCGACGCCATGGAACTCACAGACGTACCGAGACACCGACCCCTCGCCTTCGACAAGGTACTTATAGTGATCCATTGAAACGAATGTGAGTATGATAAAAAGAAAATTGTTGTTAGAAAAAGGTCGAAAAATTATAGTATTGATCCAGGAATCGAACCGGCGTCTTCTGCAATCCGGGCAGATGAGTGAGAAAACTGCCATAATCCATCTCCACCATAGGGATAAAGTGGGTACCTACAGAAACCGTGTAGCAGTGCAGAATACAGTTATCGCCATCCGCTATCTCTCCCGTGGGTGTCATACAAAGAGACTAACTGCCGCACTCAGAGACGTCAATTAACTTTGATGAGTATTTAATTCCAAAAATTTTCATTTAAATCAAGACCATAGACGCGGCAAGAATAGCGACTAGTTTTGAATTATCATATTTTGACGTTAAGTACTCATGAACGTTATTTGACGTCTCTAAGTGCGGCAGTAAGGGCCTGTTTCACAATCGACAAGTAAGTTCTAAGTAGCTTACTTCGCAGATTATTTGACAGTTGTAATAAGAAATTTAAATCAATTGAACTGCAAAGTAAGCTACTTCGAGCTTACTTATCGATTGTGAAACAGGCCCTAAAGGTTAAAATATATAAGAGGAATAGACAGCAGTGTTTTAGGTATACCTACCAGTAATTTTTATTTTTATTTTATTTATTAAGGCACATCAACAATGTAAACACACAGCATTATTACAGTATAGTAATATTGCGATAAACGTCTCCGGTAGATCTCATACCAGTAAATTATGGTACGTTAATAAAGTTCAGGGCAGTATAATGTTACTTGATACTACAATGATTTTTTTTAAATAATAATGAAACATCCATATAAAAATTATCAAACAGCCATATATCACACACCTATTTATCGCTGAAGTAGTAGGCAGGGTTGGTTTCTGGTGTTATAATTTTTTAAATCTTAGATTTTCTCGAAGATTCCTGCAACTTTTCACTAGAAACTCTCTTTTATCACTTCAGTTTTAATGCCAGTAAAATAACACTTATAGGTAACAAAAATTGAGCAAAGTTGCGCGGTCCGACGGGGATTGATTTACAAAAAGTTGATGCTCGTCACAAAAGTCACAAAAAGTGGCCTAAATTCTGCCGCGCTGTACCACCGCAAAAAGCTGACTGAAACCAAATCGGCACTTCCGACATATCCGGGGAAAAACGAAATTCACTTTTTCCATCCGAAACGGGAATACCAATCAAAGCGCGCTTGAAAATATTTCAAATCCAATGTAAAAACTTAATTGATGTCTTCTTCTCCCTGCCCTTATCCTACTCTAAGTAGGGTCGGCACAACATTTCCTCTTCTTCCACTCCCACAGGAGTTCATACTGAGCTCACTTCCACGTGAGCTCAGTATGAACTCCTCTCTTTCCCATATCATCTTTCACACAATCCATCCATCGCTTCTTCGGTCTTCCTCTCATTAGACATGCACATCTACACTTAACATAGGTACCTCTAGTTGCGTAACATTCATCCCTCCTAATTACATGCCCGTACTACGCTAACCTGTTACTCCTCAATTTTTCGATCATCGGTGCTACTTTCAGACTTCCTCTATCGTACTCATTTCTAATCCTGTCTTTCCTAGTCACCCTACACATCCACCTCATCATTCTCATTTCCGCTGCATGCATTTTTCTTTCATCCCTCGCTTTCGTTGCCCAATACTCTGATCCATACAATACGACAGGTGTTATTATGGTTTTGTATATTTTACCCTTAATTTTCAGGGGCAATCTTGGGTCACACGTTGCCCCGAGACCTGCCGCCATTTCATCTATCCCGCATTTATTCTAACATTCACATGGCGGTCAATATCACCATCATTTTGGATAAATGATCCGAAGTACCTGAAATCGGAACAAACTGGGAAGGATACACCATCTAAGGCAATATTAGTAAGACCAGAGGCGCCACCGAAGTCGCAGTACAAATGAACAGTTTTTGTTCTACTGGTCTTCAGTCCCACAATCTCTAGCCTACTTTGCCATTTTCCCAGTCTCGAGAGAATCGCTGCGATATTATCGTCGTGCCACGTATTTCTATATACTCTCTATGAGCGCGTCTCCACACGGTGATGTTATCGCTACGATGCGACGAGTGGCAATGTTCGCGCTAACATCTTGTCTTACGCCGCGGTATCGTCGGTACTCGGCTCGCGTCCGCCGCGCGATCGTCGCGCTCTCGCGGTGAGCACAACTCTTTCAACAATAATAGTCGTCAAGAAGATTCCGTTACGAGTCGCCGTGGACACGCTGTGATTCCGTCGCGAGTCGTGACGATACGCTGGCGGAATAATCGCTCGTTCGTGGAGATGACCCGACGATAGAAGGGCGTACTCGTCGCGATTCTCTTGCTCGTGGAGACAGCGCCTAAGGTGCATCCTGTAAAACCTATGGATTAGAATGTTGCCACCCCATCACTCTCTGAGTTTATCGGTCTTTCGATTTGTTCCTTTTCCGTTTTTGGTAACCAGCCCTTTGATGTCCCCACTGCTGATACACTGGCCTTCCCCATGAAAGAATAGAGAGAATGGTCCATACATGCACCTACTGCGCTGGCCCATTGCAGATTGGTGGGTATAAACGACTGCAGATGCAGCCGGGACCACCGGTTTGACACGCCTTCCGAACTCGAAATAATGGCTAACATTTTGTCTTCAAATATGATTAAAGATTTTTGGTTGTCCGTATGACCGGCCTAAGGCTTAGGCTGATTATCAATTCGGTTAAGCTTAGGCCATAAGCGAACATACGTAACAGGTACCTACGTAAATGCAAGCAAGCCGAGCGCTCTAAGCCATTTATCACCTACATCCTACGTGCCAGCCTTCATAGTGGTACGGTAAACGCTTCGTCTTTCTACAGACCAAATAGCATGACAAAACAGTTAGTTTGTTAACTTTATGAGCTCGCTAACGTTGTAACAAACCCGACACATCGGTTGTTAGATCACTACACGCAAGCGACATAATAATATTAACTGTCGAAAGTATTTGAGCAAAACCCCAAGTAGGCGTAGCCTACCTAGGTACCTTTATATTTCAAAGACCTACCATACGGAGCGTTATGTTGCCATATTGTTTAAACAATGCCTTTTCCTTTGTCTTTAGAACATGCTGTTTCAACGATAGTTAACTCAAAACTGATAGCCAAAAACCGTCACTAATTATAAAACATCGGAATAATAACTACCCTTGTTGAATAAACTAAGGAACTATAGATATGGCTGGTCATTAGATAGGTTACCAAAAATATCTAATCTCAAGCTCCTTCGTCGTTCGTGCGATGGAAGGCACAAAAGTTGGTCTACATCTGTTGTCGTTAATATTCACATTAAATCCATACTGTGAAAGCATGGTGGGTTATGACCCAATCTCCCTATATCTATTTTTCTATCCATAGGTAAGGCCTCTGCTCTAGGAGTGGAGACGTTATAGGGCTGGTGATGGTAATTAACAACTGACACTTAAGAGAATGTTGCCATTTGTAATGGTTAAAATAACACTACTAGATCTAACAAGGTCTTAAGGTCTAAATCTTCTAGCAGTTTGAATGATTGTGTATACATGTATGTGTGTATTACCAACTTGACAAATTCGTTTTATATAACAATAATTAATAATTAATTTATATAGTTTTATGTATCAATTATCACGCGAACGTAATGCTCCTATATTAATTGATATTTGTTATAAAAATATGAATAAAAAGCATTGCTTCCTCTTAGTCAACTCTATCTTTATAGTTTACAGAGTAATTATTGCTGCTATATCTGGATAGTTAGATCCAGAACAGAGAGCACTGATGACCGGACAGAAATATAAAAGACTAGTGGACGCCCGCGGCTTCGCTCGCGTTAATGTCGGTTACTATATAGCCCATAGCCTTCCTCGATAAATGGACTATCCAACACAAAAAGAATTTTTCAATTTGAGTCAGTAGTTCCTAAGATTAGCGCGTTTACCCAACCAACCAAAGAAACAAACTTCTCAGCTTTATAATACATATTAATATAGATTGAACAAAAATTCCCCAGTCCGCTTTCCTCGTTTATTTCTTCAGTTCTTCTGCCGTTATTATATATATTTCTGAAGGTGTCTCTCTTTGAAAATCGATAGGGTTGGCCGGCGTGCCACGGACAGCTACGCCGCTCGCATTTGCCACTAAATTGGGATTTCTCGTAAATGTTTAAGGTTCCCCACGTACCTACGCCCCGCTATGCGCTATCACTTTGGGATTTCGGCCCGCGTGCGTCAGCACCTTTACATGCCTATTACGTATTATTGAAGACCTCTACGTGAGAATCGCTATGTGAATGTCTGGCTAGTGGCTACCACTGGTGTTCTAAACTTTTTTCATGAAGGCTCAAATTCCTTTTCAAATGGGAAAGAGATTAGATGCAATTTTCAATGCCTACCTATTTCATTCCTCCAACAATGTGTCTTATGCGTGATTTATGTAGGTATGTATATATGATACCTACCTACATAAATCACGCCTATATCGCCATAGGGGTAGGCATAGGTAAACTAACACCCATGTTTAATTAGGTTAATTCCAATTAGGTTAGGTCCCATGTAATTCATTAATTGAGCACGGAAATTGCAGAACTATTGCTAGGTGGCATAAGAGGAACGCTGCTGCCCTTTACTCATTGCTATCTTAACCCTTAGCCTTGTACGACACCCTCGGGAGAGATGGGGGTGGTGACAATTGCTGTCTCTGCCGTCACCACACGGCGTATCTTACTGTCATTAATTCCGTCTCTCTTGTATTAAATGAGCGATAAAGTTGCTATTGTTGACGTACGTCTTAGTACACAATCCACATGCGGTTAATTATGGCCTATTATGCAATATATATAATAAATCCCTTATAATCAGGTTTTCATCGATCCAGCTGCAATGTCAATTAGTCTTTTTGTTTCTATACCAAATGGACTTCGAAAATTTCCCACTTGCACAACAAAATATGATTGGGTGTTTGTTTGTAGTGACCACCTACTGACATTTCAAAGCTTCGTGAGACGTGTTGTATAAACTGTCACTGAGAAATCAATAAATTTCCCGACTGTATTGTGTTCAGTATTTGCTGATGTAGTCTCAATTGTGATGATAATGCAAAATAATGAACCCACAGTATGCAAAACAAAGTCAATCTGCTCATTTTCCCTAGTAAAGACATTTCCTTGTTACGTTTTAGCGTTAATCAAGCAGCTTATTAAATTTGTTCTATACTAATTCCCCCGCTGCTTATCTTGCTCGTATTGTTTACACAATTAGCTATGCTATTAAGTTTGACTAGCTTTAACTTACTACTATAGCTTATTATTTTATTTTGATTGCTTGACAACATTGTATTCTGACGAATGCGATATTTTTGAAATTTCGCTTCCTTCTGCAGAACTACTACATATTTATAATAATAATTAATTCCTGAGAGTTCCTTAATATAAAACTAAGAGGTCGTAGTTATAGAAACTCAAAGACACTATGGACCGGGCACATGCACGTTGTTCCATTGAAGACAAAGAGTTTTACTCTGATATAAAAAAAAATGCTAGATCGGTTAACTCAAATTTAGCTAACTCACATTATGGGTGAGATCTATCTGATCCTAATCGATCTACTTAGATATAGAGACATCAGACTTCACCCGTCATTGGAACAACATTTGTGTATTATCAAATATTTCGAAATGTCAGCGAACTTAATGATTCATGGGCTTGATAGTACCATAACGAATAAGCAACGTAACGTTTTCAGGAATTGGAAATGAGCCAAGCTAAATTATGTACTGACGAGCTGCACGTATATCAGCGGGACTTCATAATAGTTACGATATTTTACTGTTACCACTTGCGTCTGTATATCGTTACGTTCGTAAAGTACTACTTGACTGCGATGGTATATACTTACACACGCCTACAATTACGCAGTAAGGTAAAACTAAACTAAGGTAAAAATTATCAACCATTATCATAACTATTGTAACCTTGTAGTTTCATATATTATTTGTTAGATATTTTAACATCTTATACATTTTATAGTTTAGTTTAGTTATAGATCAGTTTCGTATTTACAATTAAAGTTATTTGACCAATTTTAATAAAAGACGAAACCGAATTCGTAATCGTATCGCACTCTGTGTCGGCATTTAGCATTTAATGGTATATAGGAACTACGTGTACTTTGTAACTAGCAACAATGTCGAATGCTGTCCGGCACTTTGTCCTTGAGCAAATTGTGTCCAAAGGTCACCGAACTGACCCCCCAAGTCTTGCCTAAATGGCTAGTCGTGAGTTTAACGAACCTATTAAAGCAATTATAAAGGAAGGAACGGGGAATTGTCACGATGTATCTAGTCTACATTACCGACACTAAAACATAAACTATTCGTTTTTATTTTCAACATTATATAAATATTAGAAAAATTAGTAAAGATTTTGGTGGTTAGAAAAAATACGAAAAAAAAATATTTTTAGACGATTTACTTTAGGACGATTTTTAGGCCCGGATTGCAGCGGACGCGGGTTCGATTCCCACATCAAGACCATAATTTTTCTAACTTTTACTAACCCCCTAAATCTTTGTACACTAAAACATGTTAGATATTTTTACGGAGCTTATTTAGATTAGAAAAGGCTAGTTTTATAAAACTGTCGGATAGGCCAACAGTCTTCCAGGCCTTGATCTATTGGTACGCAGAAATCACCTATATGCGTTTACTTTTCATTTGCATCAAATTTTGAAATCAAATCAAAATCACAGTCAAAGAAAACAACGGTCAGAAAAATTCGTTTAATTATGTCTTGATTGCATCGATCCCAGTTACAGAGAAAGGGCATCAGTACTATGATATCTCTCCTCTCGATTCCCGCATCAGAAGAATAATATTTCTCCTCTTGTCTTTTCTTTCTGAACTATTTTTCTGTGCATTATTATGAATATTTGTCCATCATCAGCTTTCGGGGCGAAAAAGTCCTCGAATGGCGGCCGCGCACCGGTATACCTATTGACGATCTTGTAAAGGTCGCGGGAAGCCGTTGGATGCGGGTAGCGCAGGAGCGATCGGTTTGGATATCCTTGGGGGACGCCTATGCCCAACAGTGGGCTTCTCTCGACTGAAATGATGATAGTTTTTTCAAACGTTCTAAAGTGCTTATTAAGTTACGTACAAGTGAAGTCAAGTCAAGTCAAAATTCATTTATTCATATCTGGTATGATTACAATACACTTATGAATCGTCAAGACGCTAGATACCGAAAACCCGTGTGTCCAAGAAAAAAAAATAGTAGAAAAAAAACAGTGGAGTGCGCAGCATGCCTCAGTCTGTAATGATAGGTCTCCCAAACCCGCCCACGCCCCGGTCCGCAACGAAGCGCCGACCCTGCCGCGTTCAATACCAAGATGGTACTAAACGCATCAGGGCCCAACGCTCCGCTAGCAGAACGGCACGCAAGTAGGCTGTAGAGAAACCCACCATTGTCAACGAGTTATGACATTGCAGGTACATTGTAAATTATGCACCAAATACAATCCCACAACTCGCCAATCACATAAACCGAAACATGCCGCGCACTACCAATCAACCCCCCATCCCCCACCCTACCTATACGGACACACAAGTTTTCAATATCTAGCGAAAAATCTACGCCATCCGTTCGTAAGCTACCGGGAGGCCCTGTTCTGAGAAGAACGGGCAAGAAACTCAGTCGGGTATTTTCCTCCCTTAGTTACATATTTAATATATAATCTAAATTTAATGAAAGATGTCAATAGCTTTAACGTCAAGTAATAATAATTAGAGTCACAATTTCTGAAGCTATCAACATCCTTCATTACAGACAGAACAGCATATTAATCATCGATTATATAAAAATAAAAGTTATTTATTCCAAACATCCTTGTCATCTAGATAATCCTGAATTTTATAGTATCCTTTTGCCATTAGTACTTTTTTTACATAAGGCTTAAATTTGTGTTGAGGCAGTTCAGTCAAAGATCCTGGTATCTTATTATAGAAGAGTATACATTTCCCCATAAAAGAATTAGCAACCTTGTGCAATCTGAATCTAGTAAAGGCAAGTTTATTTTTATTTCTAGTGTTGTGTTTATAAATATCACTAATTTTAGCAAATGTATTTAAGTATTTATAAACATATAGAATGCAATCGTATATGTATTGTGAAGCAAGAGTGAGGATATTAATATCTTTAAACAGACTTTTAAGTGAATCGCGAGGCTTTAATAGGTAAATAGCACGTATAGCTCTTTTTTGTAAAATAAATATATCCTGAATATCTGCAGCTGTACCCCAAAGAAGTAAGCTATACGACATTACACTATGAAAGTAACTAAAATAAACAAGCCGGGCTGTTTCAACATCAGTTAATAGCCTTATTTTTTTTACCGCATATGCTGCTGAACTTAGTCTCTCGGATAAAGTTGAAATATGAGGATTCCATTGCAATTTGGAGTCCAACTTTATTCCTAAGAATACTGTAGAATTGACACATTCTATCGTTTCATTATTAATTGTAATCGGACTACTAACTTGCCTAACATTTGGTAATGAAAATTTAATACATTTGGTCTTCTTAGAATTGAGTAACAAGTTGTTATTTGTAAACCAATCAAGAACTTTGGAAATAGCTATATTGATGTCATCATAATTATCTTTACCTCTGTCTACTTTGAAAATTAATGAGGTGTCATCTGCGAATAGTACCGTATCACCTAGAGATTCTGTGTAGAAGGGAAGGTCATTTATATATATTATGAATAGTAATGGTCCCAGTATTGATCCTTGAGGAACACCCATTTGCATTGGTGAACCCGAAGATTCGGCTTTATTAATTACTACTTTTTGAATCCTATCACTCAGGTATGACTTTATCAGTTTCAATGAGGCAGCAGATACACCGTAATGCTTTAATTTTGCTAATAACGTTTGATGTGAAACACAATCAAATGCCTTAGAAAGATCACAAAAGATACCCAAAGCATCCTGCCGATTTTCCCAAGCATCAAATATGTGCTTAATGAGGGTTATTCCAGCGTCAGTGGTGGATTTTCCCCTCGTGAACCCAAACTGTTTAGCATGTAACAGTTTGTTAGCAGTGAAGTGAGAAAGCAACTGGTTCAACATAATTTTTTCAAAGATTTTACTAAGGGACGGTAATATAGAAATGGGACGAAAATTATTGGGTTCACATTTGTCTCCAGATTTAAACAAAGGTATTAGTTTACTATGCTTCATTAAGTTTGGAAAACAGCCGTTATCTATACATTTATTAAAGATTGATGTCAGCTGAGGAGCGATGACATTAATGATGGGATTCAAAATGCTAACTGATAGACCCCACAAATCTTCAGTTTTCTTCATATTTAATGTCTTGTACGTTTTGATAATAGTGTCCATATTAATTTTGTGAAAATCAAAAGGTATATTACATTCGACTGTACTTAATTGTAGTAGAGACAGAGCTCTTTTTGTGCAAGAGTTGAGCTTGCTGGTTACTCGAGCAGGGATGTCGGTGAAAAAAGTTTCAAAGGCATCTGCAACCTCACCATCGGACTCCATAACCTTATTATCCATTTTAATTTTAAACGATCTTTCGCTGTTCCTAAGTTTTCCGGTTTCTGAATTGATAATTCTCCAAGTTGTTTTTATTTTATTATCAGAATTTTTTATTTTATTGCCAATTGAGATCGATTTGGCAGTGTTGCAGACTTTTTTGAATATTTTGGAATAGTTCCTGACGTAGTCTATGAAGGTGGAATCAACAGACGTGTATTTTTGGCTATATAAGTCATAAAGTTTCCTTCTACTTATATAAATTCCTGGGGTAGCCCAGTCACTGAATTTCTTTTTAGGGTGTATTGTTTTGAATTTTTGTTTAAAAATCTTATGAAATTCGTCTTTAATAGGATTAAACATATTATTGTACATTACATCAGGACAGTCATTGTTATCATTTATAAGGTAATTAAGTCTATTTGTAACATTATTTCCAAATAACTGCAACTGCTTTTGTGTTATTGGCCGAAATATTATCTTTATTGGTTTATGAACATTTTGATATTCAACAGTAATTTTTTGGCCAGTATGATCTGAATTAATACAATTTATAATTGATTTATCTAATATATTACAATTACAAAACGCGTTATCTAAGCAAGTGCCTGATGTTGGAGTAATTCTTGTTGGTTCATAAAATGTATAGAAAAGGTTATAGGATCCGAATAAGTTGATAAATCTGTCTGAGTGAGAACAGGTGACTAATATATCTACATTAAAGTCACCAAGGACGGCTAGTTTTTTGTTTTTATTACAAAGTTTATTTAGTATACCTTCCATTGAAGTCTCAAAAAGTTCATAGTTTCCCGTAGGGGGCCTGTATATACAAACAACAATTAGCTCCTCAAGTTCTACACAAGATACTTCAATTATTTGTTCAATAGAATATTGTACAATATCTTTTCGTTCTTTGTATTTCAGTCCTTCTTGCAATGCTATTAAAGAACCGCCTCTAATAGCCGTTTTCCGGCTAAATGCGCTACCGATGTTGTAATTTTCATAATTCGAAAGTATTTCAGTACTTTTTAACCAATGTTCAGTTAAACATAAGACGTGAGCCTGTATACTATTTAGGTATAACAATAATTCCAGATCCTTACCCGAAAAGCCTTGGATGTTTTGGTGGACTATTTTCAATGCACTAGACTTAGGCAATTCGCTAGAGACTTTCTCTATTGTCTTACGTACTAATTTAAATTACTTGGAATATATTCCACTGTACAATTTTGTACGTCAGAACATGTTTGCTCAATAAAAGCATTGTCAGAACACGATCGCTCAATAGAAGCATTGTCGGAAGATGATCGCTCAATAGAAGCGTTGTCATAACGTGATTGCTCAATAAAAGCATTGTCATAATGTGATCGCTCAATAAAAGCATTGTCAATATATTTTCTATTACTAATGATATATTGATTAGCCAAATTATTGGCTAACGTTTTTAAAGTATAGCATAGCGACATGGCTATTTGTTTTTTGTAAAAATTGGATAGAAACATTCTACCTCCCGTTATACGAAAATTATGGGTCATTTTGTTCGTATCTATGACATGTATTTTATTACAGTACTGTGTCATGGTATGCAGACTTAAATTCAAAATGTATCTTTTATGATTTTCCTCTGATGACAGGCTATTACTGTACGGCAAAGTGTACAAAATTATTTGTTTCACATTTAACAAAGATAATTTTGAAATGTAGCCTTTAAAAGTATTTTTATTTTCTCGGCTCCTATTTCCTATAAATATAATAACTGTGTCAGTTTGTAAGAATGGGTATTGTAGTAATTTATCCATTACGTTCTCAAAGCTACTGCCTGGCATGCAGTAGTTAAATGCTAGTTGGCCACACTGTTCTGAGAATAATTTACTAAAGTTTTTACCAATGTCATCACTAAATATTAAATATCTATCAATCAATGTACCATTAGAACTCTGACAACTTTTCACACATTCTACATTATTTGGTATTAGTTGATTGCCCACTGCTGGGACCGAGTTAGTCAAACTTTGACATTCACCCGCGGAACTCAGCTGGTTCAGCAGTGGACATGCAGCTATTTGAGACCTATTTTTTTGTAACAAAATACTACATTGTTTTTTGTTCAATGCATCAAACCTGTCAGCATTATAATTACACATATCTTCCATATCCCGACATAATATTTTTTGGTAATTTAAATTTTTTTCAGACAAGACCTCAATATTTTTAAACATTTTCACTATAGATTTTTCCAAAGAATTAAATCTGTCTTCTACCGTTTTTGTGTACAATCCATACTCAATTTCACTCTGTGAAGTTTTACTTTTGATATTCTGTAATTTATTTATTAAATCTGACCTTTGTTTTCTTAACATAATGTGACTCTTAAAATGATTTTGTCTGTTAATTAATTTGTTAGTTTTTCTGATAAATTTATTTATTTTAATATATTTTTTAAGTTTTTTAGAAGAATTCATGTGAGGAGTATGGCTTGCACACAAAGTATTACTAATGACAGGTTTGTCATAATTACACAATGATAATTCACTGAACAAACTGTTGGAGCAATTCATATTATCTAAATTATTATTTTCTGGCTTAGCTCTGTTTAGAGCATTGTGAGCCTCTGATAAACTACATTCTAACTCTTTTATTTTGTAAAGTGCATGTTCATGTGTGTCACTGCATTCTTGAAAGGATTTAATTTGGTCTTGTAATTCACTGCAAAGATCTGCTGCATCTACATACTTAAAGTGAAGTTCAGCTAACTCGTTCTTTAATTCCTTATTTTTGTCTAATATTTTGACTATTTCTTGCTCACTTTCTTCCCGCTCCTGCATTAGTTGATCGCAAAGCTCTCTTGAAGTTGCAAGGTCTAACAGTGCCTGCTTCAGTTTTCTCTCTGCGTCAGAAACAGATGCTTTCCTGGTCATCATTTTGAGTTACACTTCAGCTTCTATGCTCAGTCAGTACAAGCTTTTCAGCACAGGAACGCTGAAAAGTTATCAACACAATCAAATTGATGTCTGCCTAGGACTTTTATTATTAATTAAAGACTATTATGATTAATGATATTTATTTATACAAAATAATAATAGAAATATATGGGGATAAATAGGTAATAAATATATTTTCTTTATAATGGATAAAATAATTACTTATGTGTGAAACTTTTATTGACAACTAGGGTTTTTAATTATTACTATTGCAAAAATATTGGTCCAAATTATGGGTGTGTCAAAAGAACAGTGTGAGTGTGTTGGTGATTGTCTGAGGCAATAATTATAGTCACCATCAACTTTACTTCCACTTATAGTCAAGTAAAGAGAGATTAACTGATGCCAAAAGTGTGTAATTGACGTATCTCACTGTGGTGAGAAGTGTTTAGTATTGTATTGTATTTAATAAATCAATTACTTTATAATATAAAATGTACTAACTAACTAGATGAATAACAGGTTATTCCTTAACAACAAATTCTAACTAGTTCAAATCGGTTTCTAACTGCAATTTGACAATATTTACCCTATAAATTGCCATTAAAGTAAGCTTGTTGCAGTTTGTAGCTAATATAGTTTAAAAACGATCATAAAATAATAATATTTTTGTCAGTTACTGATATTGTGGGTAAATGTATAAGCAAACTAATATGGGTTTAAAATATTCAAGAAAACAAAGTAAACTAAAGGAATGTTAGTCATGTATGTATATTTTAAGCATAAATAATGAAAACAATACTCCCCGGGTACTTTTATTCCAGTTTCGTTGATTCGAAATTGAATTGTTCGTTGACAGCCGGCCGGCTAGAAGGTTCGTCACGTAATCTTGTTTATTTTAATATACACTGGTTCACAAACGTTACTAATTGATATTTATACTCCAAATCACATTTATTATTCACATAAACTAGTATTAAAGTACTATAAATAATTAATTTTAAAATTTATTTCATCAGCTGTTAATAAGACAACCATCCAACAGTGTTGCCAACACACCATTCCTGATCTGAATCCTGTACTTTGATCTGAATCTAAATAGCATTCTAGATAGGATAGTATACATACATACATACATAAATCACGCCTATATCCCCGAAGGGGTAGGCAGAGGTGAACTAGCACCCGCGTTTCGCCAATTATTTTAGATCCCATGTAATAGGTGGCGAGCCTATTGCCATTTATCGGGCACAGAAGTCGCAGTAGGTACATTGCTAGGTGGTATAAGAGGAACGCTGCTGCCCATTCCCCATCACTGGTTTATCCTTAGTCGCCTTGTACGACACCCACGGGAGAGATTTGGGGTGGTGACACAGACAATTGTATTCTACTCCGTAGTCACCACATAGGATAGATAGTGGATGTAAAAAAAATACTTCTGCGCTATGTAGAGCTGAAATTTGATCGCGCTACATACCAAGATTTTGGTGGTTAGGAAAAGAATTTCGAAAAATTATGGCGATTCTTGAGGCGGGAATCGAACCCGCGTCCGCTGCTATCCGGGCAGGTGCCTGACCGCTCGGCCACCCAAGACACTAATTAACTTGCCGAAATTCTTCTAACCTTTACACTTCACGTTGTAAACCAACGGGTACCCTCGCAATGTAGAAATAAATTTCAAACATTCCAAAGCAGATATTTTTACAAATACCGTGCGTTAGGTTTAGCTTGGGTTTACTTTATAAACTATTCGATTTTAATTTTAACATAATATAAATGTTAGAAAAATTAATACAAATATTTTGGTGGTTAGAAAAAGAATTTCGAAAAATTATGATCTTGAGGCGGGAACCGAACCCGCGTCAGCTGCTATCCGGGCAGGTGCCTGACCGCTCGGCCACCCAAGACACTAATTAACTTGCCGAAAATATTACATGCCGCTTAAATTGATGCTTGTTAAAACTATAAACATTTCTGAACATTTTCGTTCCCAAGCTGTCACTGAATATATGCCGCTGACAGTACAAGCAAGAATTTGGCTGCTTGCCAGGGTAGGTCGAAAACATTAGGACGAGCCTAAGGAGGGCTGATGTATTCTATTGTCTCGGCGCGAAGCTGATGACTTTGCAATGTGGGCACATATTACTTTGTCCCAGCGTAAAAAAAGGATTATACAGACTCATCGTGCTTTCAAAAAGACTGGGGATATTTTATTACTTTTTCAATAACACTGTTAGGCTATGGAGTTTAGGTCGTACGGTCAACAACACATCTGTCTATGCAAAACTGTCAAATATCTTCAATCGATTGTCAACCTTAACTTGTTGACAGTAAAGCAGAAAGTCGATTGAGATAATTTGACATTTTGATGTAGCTGACGTGCTGATGACAAACGAAAACTGGTGACTTGAATACTTCAATTTGAAAATTATTAGAACATCTGACAATTATTTGGCCATTGGACTTATCCCTGTCCCATGGGATTACTGGCGAAATGTGAGTTATATGTATATCTCTGCCTGCTCCTTCGGGAATAAACAGGCTTGATTTATGTTTGTATATGTATGTTACCGTAAAATTGTAAATACCGCTAGGCTATCTCGCAAGATTGTAAATTATCGAAAAATAGCGATCCGTAACAATTTATCTGTTAACTTCTATAAAAGCACAACTTACTGATTTGTTGGATCATGTACTAAACTAATCTAACCTATACTATTGAGAAATAATTGTAATATACAGTTACGGTTCACAACCTTTCGACAATTTGCTCAGGAGATAATGTGACAGTATTTAGAATTTTACGGTGAGATAGTAATATTTACACTGGAAAGCAAGATAGTAAAATCGTTAATAATCTAAAATGTTGGATCGTAAAGCTACGACAAAATTAAAATGAAATTTATTTATTTACAACTACAAATATTTATTTGCGCCTTTAAATGATTTAAATATCACGTCTACTATAAATTATTGTAAACACCTTAGATAAGAATATTGAGAAAAATGCTTCGTTTGCTATATTGCAATAAAACGAAGTGAGAAGGTGAGGTGAGAACCCCCGAAACACCGCGAACAAATCGAAAATTGTATTGATTTTTTTTATTTACCTTACTTACTTTACTTGAATACTGAAAATACGATATATTTTTCACTGAGCTAAACTATATCTAAATACATCTACATTTTTCTGCTGCTCGACATCTTCAAACCGGCATTAGACGGCGAATCTGTCTAGAACCAGGTCATTACTTCAAGAATCTACAGTGGTCTAATTTAGTACAGTCGTCAGCATATCTTGTCCCACAAAACTGTCCGTGTTTTGGAGTGCAATTTCAACCTTCTCTTAGTTAAGTGCGAAATGATAGCAAAACGATGACAGAATGCGTTAGCCTAATCGGCTGTACAGTCGTGGCCAGTGTATAGCGCACTTCACACACAATCTGGGTTTCATCGCTCGCCCGTAATACCAGATTCAATATTCGGATGTTGAAAACAAACAATCTTTGGATGTAATGAATTGTGGGACAAGAGGCGCGGGGCGGGCGGGCGGCACGATCGATCTTGCCCGTGACGTCACCGCCTTAGCTCTCGCCTCAGCCACCCGGCCGTCGCTGGAACTAATAGCCGAGCTGATACATCCCTTCCAGTGGATTTTATGTGATATCATTCATAAAAAACATATTTTTTAAACCATGAAAGTGTTAATTTAATGTAATTTTGATTCATGACAAATGTATTTTTATGCATATTTTCATTGTTTCAATGTTTCATCGTTTTCTTCATCAAAGCTATTCTCAATTTTCTTTTTCATATTTTTTATTTGTCATCCATCACCCTCGGTTCCGGATTGCTATTAATAAGGCCAACTAATTCAATCACGGTGCCTAAGAGAGTTTTTCTCTATCTCTAATAGTTTAGATTTTCCCCATACTGACCCGAAATAAAAACTCACCGTGTATATTCATTTAATACTAGCGTCTTTCCGGTGTGATGCATGGTATAAATCAAAAGGGTGTGAATGACTAGATGACGTCCGACCGATATGAATGGAAGATGAAAACCCAGATAAACCGAATTGAGAGCAGGCACAGCGGACTGGACTTTCTTTATAATAATTTTTCTACAGTTTATTTAATGTTTAAATGAAAATCATAGATTCGAAGTATTTTTTCATTAGTATCGTTTCTTTATTAAGCGATCGATATGTAGATGCCTAGTTCAAGTGCTCTTGGGGACCCTGCTGTGCTCTACATCGGCTTAGTCTTTGCCTCGATTAATCTGAGAGCTCTTAAGCATCTGCATGGTCAGCTACTCCGCTGAATTCGAGTGCACGATGAACTAAATGGAACGGATGACGGTATAGAATACCCTATATCAAAGTAAGGATTTAACTAATTTTTAAGTTGGATGGCTTCAAATTTTTCGATGTAACTTATAGTCTTCATGTGGGAATCGAACTCGCGTCCTCTGCAATCCGGGCTGATATGCCACTCATAATTTTTCGAACTTTATCTAACCACAATATTCTTTGTGATAATTTTTCTAACATTTAATAATAATAATAATTATTATTATTCAAACAAAAATGTTGTTTAATGTTCAAATTAAAATAAAAAAATAATTAACTCTGTACTTTATTAATGATAAATTTTAATGCGTGAACTAATATTAAATACTTTAGTGAAAATACTCGCTCGTAAACGTTGCCCAGACCGAGACAGAGAGGGTTAGAAAATGATTACAAATAAATATTTTCCTGAAGCGGAAAACCAATATTAGGGGACAGGCGGAACAATAATAAGTAATATAAAAAAAATCTCAATATAGGTAAAATATTTAAGTGTTATCGTTTGTCATTTGAACATTATTAAGTGCTAGAAAAATTATTATCAACATACGTCGACAAAGTTAAAAACAGTAAAAAAAAATTATCAATCTATCCCATCTCGTCCCCCCATGTCTCGATTCTCAAGCCTAAGCAGAAGTGCCTATAGACTGTATTGAGTTTGCCGTTGTTGCATTGTCCTCTATCTTGGATCGGTCGATTGGCTTGAGTATCTCGAGGGCTGCCACAGGGTCACTCGCTAGGCCCCTCGCCCGGCTCAAGTGCACATTGACCTGAAATCTTTGGAAGACGACATAAGCATGACGTCATTGACTCCGCAGAGGCTTGAAATGGACGGTCGGGGAGATTTTTTATTGATGTGAAATGTCCTATTGATAGCTAAATCGACGGACTTATAATCGGAATATAATGTATCAAAAATACTTCTCGTTGATAATTTCTACACTAAATTCTAAGGAATCATTCAAAAAGTTACTTGACTAAAACTTAATGGGTCTGAGAAATCGGAAAACAGTTTAGGATGAATAAAGAATTTTATTCGTATAGGATGACACGTAATCAAATCATAGGTTGAAAATGAACAATCCACCTGGACAGATGAGAGAATATGAAGAAAGAATATTGTGATTGGAAAAAGTGCGAAAAATTATAGTCTTGATGCGGGAATTATAATTTTTTCGAACATTTTCTAACCACCATATTCTTTGTACTAATTTTTCCAACATTTATAAATATAATGATCAAATTTAAATCAGAATTGGATTATGAAGAAACATATTGTTATTTAATTGCGTTCCGTTCGTAGTGTCCAATAAACAGATGTCATCAGCATTCTTGTACGAACTGCATATGACAGCGTTATAGCAATACGTGCGCAACAATAGGAGACATATCTACCTATTCGATGCAGTTAACAACTGTTACAAATGTCTACTGTATAACTGTAACTTATTTACCCCCTCTTACATTAAGGACGCCCAACATCTTGTCAGATTAAAAAAACTGTCAAATCTTGGCCGCCTGCCTGACACCAACCCTCTTTGGGTATGCCGCGCTGTTTTTGATGGTTTGCCCTCTACCAGTTTGACTTACGACACCCATGGGATGAGTCGGGACTGGCCAATTAATTCTACTTTATTTATTCGCTCGCAGGTCAGCATGGTAGAACAGCATTTTTTCACTGTTTATTACAATGTTGATAATCATTGACATTTAAAGCGTGTTTTAATTCGATGTGTATTTTGTTTAATTGGTACGTGGAAGGGTTACCCCTCTATATAATTATGTGTGTAACTTGGTCCAGATTGAGGGCCTGTTATCCTATTTGTAATTAAGTTTCTCGTAGCATTGGTTAGTTGTGCATTGTTCACCGAGGGTGGAAAGTGATCAATTACCAAATAAATAATGTGAAAGCTTGATACACTTGAGATGGGAATCGCAATTTCTCCCGAGTGGCTCATAGTCGTCTATCTCTCTCTCTCTCTGCATGCTTACGTGAAAATATTATTCTGGGATACCATAGAAAAATTCGACGAAAAATTACTTTAAAAAAAAATTACGTAATTTTTCTTTTTAAATTTAGTAAATGCTGCTGTATTAAATAAAAAAATCGAAAATTGCTCATAAATGTAGCGGCATTGTAATTGACACTGCCCTTTTCATACTCTTACACTGTATGCATGTCAACGCTAAAAAGAAACACCAGGCATAAAAAGGATCTTGATACAACTTTTGTGTGTGTAATTTGTGTGTATGAATGTGTAGGTACCAAGGAAATATATCTCCGGCTTAACATAGATCTTGTTTCTTTTCAGATGGAATGTTTGATAAAGGAAATGCAAGATTCAGAAACAGGTGTGCCAGTACGAAGTCAGAAACTTTTTCTCAGTGTTATTCCGTCTGCTTTTATGGGTAAGAATACATATTAAGCATACATAACCGTTAAGATAAACGTAATAGTTAATTATATACCAAGGGCGATTAAACAAAGAATGTCTCAGATTGCAACTAACATACATACATACATAAATCACGCCTATATACCCGAAGGGGTAGGCAGAGGTGCTAATTTCACCTCTGCCTTGATTGTAACTAATTGATCGATAAATATGCGATCTGAGACCTGTTTTATCGCCCGAGGTAAGATCACAGTTTTATGTCACCCCCTGACCAGGAAGTGATTTTCCGTACGCATAGCGGGCGGAAAGTCCACTTATTGGTCAGGTGTGACATAAATAAACTTATAATAAACAAACAAAATAATACATAATATGAAGATATATTATTTAAGATTTTAAAGAATTCAATGTAAATGTTATATAAAATATAAAATAAGAAATTAATTTATTTTATAAGGAATGTTTATTTATAGACCAAATAACAAAAGGTTCCTAAGGGTACAAGGGCGCAAAAATTCATATCTGAAAATAAAGCTTGACATAACATTAACAGATATTCTGTGTTATATATCAATCGAAATTTATTATGCTGTACATTGTACTTATTCCCACATACATCACATAATACATTAGCTAAACAGTAAAGGTGCCACAGCTAATTATTCATTACCTACACTTCGTATATTATTGACAAAATTAAAAATTAGCGCCATATTTTTCATACATCACTACAAAACATCTACAATAATAAAATTTACTTCAAATTTACTATAGTAAATAACACAAACAGATCATTAGACAAGTTTAAAATACTTGAGTTTTGTTGTAGTACTGGTACAATCTAAGTTCTATGCGGACATTGGCATTTTATAAATGTTTTATTTTAAATATTTCACATACATACTACATAACAATATACTTTCCTGTTTACACGTGTCTTCAATATAAGTTTTCTTTCAAATTTCACTATACTCCATTCCTAGGAGCCTACCGCCTAACTCGATTGCTAATGATAGCTATATAGCAATGCACTGCTTACGACTATAGCAGCCATCCTGAATTTTTACGCAGTACGAATTTTGTGCCCAATTCATTCAAAATCATTCGGTGATCATTCGTTTAAAGCTATCGCTAATAGTTTAGATACATTTGGTGCGAAATGTCAGCATGACGTCATAAACTATAGCTTTTGCTTTAGCAATCGAGTTAGGTGATCTATACCGGCTTATTTTACCATAATTTTTGACTTAAGCATTCCATATAATACGTATGTCTTGAAATAGTCTAGGCTCCGCCGCCAGTCGTAGATAGGCTGATTGTAAAATCAATACCGACCATACTTGTTTACCCCGTCTGCTTCGGCCATTCACCGTGCTATATGGATTTTTAAGGGGCCTTTCTTCGCAGTTTTTGTGTTATCAGCATTGGAATTTGCATGAAATATACCTAATATACCTCGCCGTCGTATACATTTTGTTATTTGATACTAGGTTTCGTATAAGCCTCAACTTTTTAAAAAGAATAATCTGTTTTGTCTGTGTTTGAAATTATATTTATTTCATGCTTTGCTTCATGCATTAGGAAAAGGGCACAAATCTTGCATTTTGCCCAAAACGAACAATTTTGCTTATAAAACTGTTTTCATACACCCAAGGGAACTTTAATTACAAAATTACTCTTCGATGCAGCAGTCAATGTTAATAACAATCACAAATCACAATGATATCGGTTTTTAACATGGTCACTTTATTTACCTAGGCACTTGTTGCTACAGCTTTGGTCTGACTTTGTCTACATAATAAATATTTTTTTATTTACGAATAATATAATCCAAGACAAAATTAATAATAATTACCTACTATAGTGTAGATATAGACGTTTATTGTAGGGATTCTTGCATTTTTATTATCTGGGATTAAAGGTACAAACATAAATCTGGTATTTTGTGTTTTTAGTGACCATATTCTATAATCGGGACTGTGCTGTTGATATACATTATACAACATGTAACAAAAATAACGCACATACTGAACTCTATCCATTCTCACCTAGTCATTGAAAAACTATGGTGATTACAAAATTGTAAAATTAATTAAAATTTTTGAATTTTCCATACATTTTGCTTTTCTCACCGAACAATTTGTATGGAGAAAGAAAGAAATAGCAATTTTTATTCCGTGACCTTCCCGGAAGAATACTTATATTCAAAAATTTGTATGTTCACTTGACATCGGTAAATTATGCTATGACTCTGAATGCGAACTCTCCTTAACTCCAAATATTGGTCAATGGCATGCTTTCTGTCAGAGGGTTATTTTCAATAACCTCTATATGTTTAGCGAGCGGTTGAATAAGCAAATCTGTCAGTACTCGTATAATGTTTTGATTATGAAGCGAAATTCATCTCTCCTGAATCCAATATCTTTTTGCAACCTATTGCATTTGCGTAAACGAAGCAATGTTCGCTAAGCCCGGTCACTGGATGGTGGACCAAAAATAAATTACATCAAGTTCCTTCGTGCTACAGATGCATTCGTTAAGCCGGTGGTCCCGGCTGCATTTGCGGTCGATAATACCCACCAATCCGCACTGCGTGGTGGGTTGGCTCATTCTCACTGTATTCTCGCATTCCTGTGAAGGAAGACCCTGGGAAGGCCTGTGTCCCAGCAGTGGGGACATTAAAGGGCTGGTGACCTATTGACCTATGGTACAAGAGGTCTAGTAAAAAAGTACAAATTACTGCATGATCGAGAACTATTTCGGAAACAAAACTAGCAGAATGTTTAGACCTGTGTAAACATAATCAAGACCTTTTGGCAATACGTTTCGATCACGCAATATTAATTGTAATAAGTTGTTACGGCTAGCATGCTCATAATCTCGAGGGGAAATCAGAACGAATTAATTCATTTCTGTGCCAGAATTATATCTGATGTTGGTAAACACTCTCTTATAATAAGCCAGCTAAAATACCCGTACCTGATCGGTTGCCTGGGAGATATTTATAGCAATCACTTGCCCTGTTGTTATTGTTTTCGTTTGTTTATTTAGGCGCCTTTAGAAATCTGACTAGGTTATTTGAAATGGAACAGATTTATAATAGTCTAAACTGTCAGTCCTGTCATAGCCCCTCTAGACAAAGCTTGCAAGGAAGCTTTGGGCAACGTATGGTAGATATACCTACGTACAGAAATAATCACGCCTATATCCCCAGAGAGGTAGACAGAGTTGAATCAACACCCACGTTTCGCCAAATATGATAGAGCCCTTGTAATCGATGGCGAGCATATTCGGTAAATATGGTTTTTATAAACTCGTTTTTACAAGTTTTTACTTTGAAAACCAAAATTGGTCGCCAAAAAACTGTCTGTCTAATGGAGGAAACAAATATATCTATGAGTCTTTAAACTACTTTTCATATTCATTTGTTTTTAAAATCAAGTAGTTCTGTAGGCAGTCAAAACTATACTCTATTCGTAACAAAAGTAGGAACACTGTTGCGTCTACTTACTTACTACTTACTTCTTAGTGAATAGCAATTAAATGCAAAGTGAGCTATTGAACGTTGCAGCCAATAGAACCCCTTTCACAGAACAAACTTAATATTCCTTTGCTTTTATTCTACCTAATCCACAGCAAGTCGCTTTCGTAGATAGATTAATCACGCTTAATTATCCCTGAAGGAGTAGGAAGTAGGTGTATTAACACTAACGTATCGCTAATTATATCACGTCCCTATGTATGGCGAGACATGACATAATTGGCGAACCGTCCGTATTACAATATATCGGACAAGTAAATCGTAGTATATTGCCAGGAGGTATAAACATGAATGCTGCTGCCAATTACTCGTCGCTGTCGTAACTCTAAGTCACCTTGTACAACATCCAAGGAGAAATTGGGGTTGGTAACAATTGTATTCTGCACTTCCCTCTCTACATACCAAGTTGAATAAAAAAATGGGCAGTTAAATGAACAAAAGTTACCTGTCCTTGGATCTTTTTAAAGCATAATTAGGCATTCCGAGCTCCACCTACCTACATTCAGAAATTTCATGTGTGATATGATATAACCATTTATCACCAACATTTTTGGTTTCCCACACGCGAATGTACGTTAAAATACTGTAATGAATATTTATATCAATATGCTTATGCTGGCTATTATATAGTCAAGTAATAAGCTGTGCTACAGCTTAATGCTAAAACGACACGACTCTAAAATAAAGTGTGTACTTATTCTAAATAATATTAAAACCGTCATTAAACGATATTGAGTGTCCATATTTTGCAAGTATGGGTCTATAATTCGCATTTTAGATGCTTGCAAACTCCTGCTAAGTCATATTCTACGAAAAGAAGGCAAATAATGATGCACCAAAGTTTTTTTGTCATTGAAACTTAAACCTGGTCCTTCCTACTATTCTATTTCCATCCTCTTATTCTATTGAATTTTGAAAATAATATGATTTCCTAAAGAAACAAATTTTATTACATAAATGACTGAGTCTTTTAAGTTCTTTTTTCTAGCCAAAGTTGCCATGTAGGTATTAAGGTATTACCTAATAATTGACGAAACATGGGTGTTAATTCGCCCGGTCAACCCCTTCAGGGATAAATACGCGTAATTTATGAATTCATCGGAGCTAACGAAGTACCTTTTGTTCCAGGTTATGATCTTGTCGAATGGCTAATGGAACGGTTTAATCTCGATGAGACCAGCAACGGTGAGTGTTTAGTAAGTGGCGCAGGCGGGTGGTGTCGGCGCAGGATCCCCATTGAGTCTAGCTATAGTGAGAAGTCTTACCCCCAGGCGTTCATATGTAGGTAGTACGGCGCGCCCGGTAACTAAGCATGTGTGTGCTACCTCGCTCGACCATGGTGTTGTAGAGTTTTGCTCATGGCTCGCGTTTAACCTAGGACGCTTTCGAATTGGGTACTTGACAGCCTTTGTCAAAAGTGTGTGCCTACAATCGACTGCCGGAGATTAACGGATTAAGGCAAACGCAGCTCTAATCTGATAGAATTAAGGCTGCATGTTCACCAGCTATGTGCCAGGATTCTTCGCGAATGGTGTGTTTGATGAGAACCAATAAAATCACTCCTTTTCCTAGGCATGCAAAATGAAGTGGTTCAATTGGTTCTCCTCAAAAACATTCCTCGCACACCTCTCTCTTTCTCTCTGGTGGAAACGCAGCCTTATAGTCATAGTTATGTCAAATTTTCTTAATCGGCTCTGAGTTGTAATACAAACAAGTGAAGGTTGATAATCGATTGAAGAAATTTAATAGTTTTGGATATTTTACAGTGCCGTTGACCGTACCTTTAGATTGAGAATGAAGCAACCCTAAAAAGCAATTGTTAACGTTTTGTCAACTAACATTTACAATAATTTCTTTCCTTTCCTTGTCGTTAACTTTCTTGGTTAACAGGTAAGATTAAATGAAAAAGTTAGAGATTAGAACAATAAAACGGTTTTATTACAAAATTGTGAGTGAGATATTTGAACAAGAAAACCTTTTATTTCAAAGCTTGAATAGACAAGCTTGATAAGGCTCAAAAAGAACTCGAATTCCGCTATTATGAATCCATCCTAGCGTTTGTATAATTTAGTACTCGTTCAAACTGCTCATCTCATAATTCCATAGCAACAGACCTTTTAACTAATTCCCCCTGGTCATGCAGCGTGAACCGGAGCATGAAATGAAAAGAAGTTAGCCTCATATTATTATTACGCACTAAGTTCTAAGGTTTAAAATATACTCTACATAAAATGATAGATACTTCTTATATGGCTCAGAGAATTTCCAATGTTGGCTGAAAGAAATGCTGGGTAAAATACTTATGCATATTTAAAAGATTCACATTTATCTGTGTTGCAAATTTCGTCACGAATGACTAAAGTTACTATAATAAATGGAATTAGGTATTATAAAAATTTTAAACGCTGTAAATATTTTTCTTATTTATCTTCACGGTTCATTGCACAACTAATGCAGTAGATTAGATTAATGTAATTAATTTTAAATTTGTTTGCGAACTTATTGACACTATACATAACCTACCATGAGCAAAACGGTCTAGCGAATCAAAATTGACCACGCAACACCACTCTTCAATTGGCCAACAACTCATTCTTAACTGTGCTTTGCAAAATGTGTCGATGTAGGTACAACTGTATGTACATAGCTTAGCTGTGTGTAACCAAAGTGTTAACAGCTAACACGAGTGTGTGTGTCCAATCAACATCATGTCATTCTATACAAAACAGTAAAATTTAACCGATTTCCATCCGTTTTTAAAGTCACTTACTAAATCCTCTGGGATATTTTGGCAGTTTGTTATAGGTCTTACATGGTGTTTTCCGGAAATGCACAACTTAATTACACAAATATAGTTGTTTATATAAAATATTGCTCTATACTTTTAAATATCAATCAAATAGTATAGTCGTATGGCTTGTATTGGTGTTTATCGATTGACATGTGAATTAACACCCACGTTTCGACAAGTAGGTTTGGTCCCATGTAATAGCGAGCGAGCATATTGCCATCAGGCGCGTAAATCCCAGTGTATTGCAAAGGGCATGAGAGGAACGCTGCTGCCCTTTACTAATCGCTGGTTTACGGCGGGTTTAAATTTTCTATCTACAGTAAGTAAGCTTACTAAAGTTTAGTTGCCTGGCATTTTTACGATAAATAACAGAAGTTGCTAAGCAACTAAACTGTGGTGCGACTATCTTCAACTGTTGATAGAATATTGAAACGGGCCTTTTATCCTTAGTCACATTATACTTAGTCACCTTGTACGATACCCTCGGAAAGAATGGGGGCTGGGGACAATAATATTTGTATTCTGCACTGCCGTCACCAAACGGCAAAAGAATGCAATAATTTGGAATATTTACCTCTCAATAAACTTCCAATAATTAGCAGAGTTTAGATGGCATTAGACTAGCCACCTACCACGTGGGACCTAGCAAGATTGGCGAAATGCGGGTGTTAAATCACTTCTGCCTACCCTTCGGGGATAAATGGGCGATTGATTATGTAATGTATTTATGAAGCGATGATATTTAAATTGTATCGTAATATTCAATGTTGCTTTTTTATAGTAGCGTTATTTTTATAAGTAACAGTAAAATTTCTGATGTTTGCTATTATCTCATTTTTTTCAGTTGAAGCAATAAACTTAGCCAATCAACTCTGCCAATATGGTTACTTCTTTCCTGTCAACGATTTGAAAAACCTTGTGTTAAAAGATGACTCTTCTCTCTATAGATTTCAAGTAAGTAATACCTAAATATACCTACACTTAAATGCAAAAAAACTAGTCACTAACAAACTCCAATATCGTCTAACTAAAATGTAATGTTAAATCGAAACTAAATTAAAAGTTGCTTGATAACAAATAAAAATTATATATTATGTTATTTATTTATTTACTTGCTATGATGCTCATCTATTTTTTAATCGTTAATATTTTTTTAATAACAACTCCTTGTTACCCGAGTTCACCATTACGTAAAACAAGCGATTAAAAGTTAACCGTCTATTTCTGACATTTCTTCCATACTGTTCAATGTCAAAAAGGTTAAATAATAATCGACTGTTTACGTGTTGGTGAACTCCAGGCTAAATGTATTGGTTTTCATATTTTAATATCTAGTTAATCTAGCATAAATTGTTACAAAATATGTGATTACCGCTAGTCCGTTGAACTTTTTATACGGATTGAATACGAACGTATTAAAAAATGTAATTAAAAATTCTAACAGAGGTTACTCCATTACATACATATATATTCTTTGAATTCTTGTCTAGATAAGGGTGAAAGTGTAATAGCAATTCTATTAATTCCAAAGTTAATAATACAGTTCCAAACGGGTTGCATTGCAATAACTACAGATTAGATTGACAAAGAGCCTAGGGGTCTGTTTCAAAATCGACGGGTAAGTTCTGGATAGCTTACTTGGAAAATCATTTGACAGTTGTAATACAAAATTTATGTCAATTGAACTGCCAAGTAAGCTATCCAGAACTGACCCGTCGATTGTGAAACAGACCCCTAGAACTATTATTTAACTTTGTTTTGTACCCGTTCGCAGAGCCCATACTACTGGCCTTGGCAAGCCCCACGGGTGGCGGGGAGCGGGTCGAGTGCGCCGACCCTGGGCCCCGACAACGTGGAGTACGCCATCTACCTGGTCAAGCGGACCTTGCGGAACAAGCAGCGGCACGGCCTGGAGGAGTACGAGCAGGAGGCGCTCGCCAACCTGAAGAAGAACCTCGCTGCCAAGTGGGATTTCATCACCATGCAAGCGGAGGAGCAGGTCAGTTCTTGCCTGTTCTTCTCAGAACAAGGTCTACCACCACCCCTAACTCTCCCGTGGGTATCGACTAAGGGTAAAGACGGGGGTCAGTAATGAGCAGCAGCATTCCTCTCATACCACCTTTTTTATCGGAGTGGAATGCCTTTATTCACCATACCAGCGGCAAGCTAGGCGACTGGCGTGTGTGGGACTCGCCCGGCGCACGAAGCGCAATACCGGCTAAACCACTCTGGTATTCCTCCAAGCCCTTTCAGCGGGGAGAGTCTGGGATCCGCCTCGCGGCAATTTACCAGTCTCTCCCCACTTCTTATACGACCTAGCAATATACTGCAATGTATGTACCCGATATATGGCAATTGGCTCGCCACCTATTACATGGGACCTAACAAAATTGTCGAAATTCACCTGTGACTACCCCTTTGGGAATATAAAATAAAATTTCTTCGTAATCAAGAATCCATAGCACAGGTGCTTATGCTACTTTGGGCTAGGTGAATTATAGGTCTGATTGTAAGAAATATTCATATAAGGTAGATTAGATCTGTAAGTTTTTGGTGGTTTTTCCAGGTGCGCCTAGCAAAAGATCGCAAAAAGGGCGACAAGATAGTGAGCGACAGCCAGGAGCGCGCGTACTGGCGCGTGGCGAGGCCCCCGCCCGGGGTGCCCAGCGCGCTGGAGCCCTGCCCGGTGCCCGTGCGCGTGCGCCACCCGCGCCCCAAGCGGAGGACCATACAGCAGCTGACGCGGGAAGTAAGTCGCCAGCCCATCTAGCCTAGCCAATCTATCGAACGCATAGAATACAAAATGTATGAAACTGACGTGTTACAGAGAAAACACTACGATAGTTTCATACATTTGTTTTTCATGCGTTCGAATAGATAAGCCACTTGGCTAGGCTCTCAGTCCCTTAGCTAAGTGGCAAATCTATGCCAACGAACATTTTTGAGAGCTTCTCTTAGTAGGTACATTTGATACGTCGCCCAGTTGTTTGCTCTGTAAATTTCATTCAATTGTATTCCATGCGTTCGAATAGATTGTCCACTCCCTCTGAATCTTCTCATGTTTTCTCATTAATTTATTAGCAGTCCTTCCTTTTATTAAAACAAATCAAAATTGTACTTATTGTTATACTAGATATAACAGTTTTGAATACTTACGTTGCGAAGCAAATGATTCATATTAATATTATGAGTAGTCTTCTAATATTAAATTGTATATTAACCTCATCGTGTGTAGCTGCGTATATAAGTCTACTACCATATAGGGGAAGGTAGCCCAAAACGGAACTTGTACTCTCATATATAAAATTATTCATTTTCAAAACGGATTTTTCCCTGAACCTTATTGACTTACTGCTTCTTTGAGACGACATGTTAAAATGGAATTCACCATCTGTCTCCTTTACTGTATGTAAAATATTACCAGAGTACCTACTCGCTTTAGACAGCATATCCGTTTTGGGTCCCTTTCTCCTTTGCAACTTTAGTAACAGTACCTATTATGAATTGAGCTTATCTATCATACACAAAACAAATACTAAACATCCTCTTTTCCTATAATGCTTAATTTTCTGTCCGTACTGTCGCGGACTCCGACGCTTGATCAGTTTATGAAATGATTACTTTGCCGTGTGTGTAGGTACCTAAAATTCACTCGAAAGGGACTCGGCGCTGATTAGTTGTAGTAATTTTACTACGCCCAATAAGATGTTATTGAAATTAGTCTCTAACTGCTTAAAATAAAGTGCCGAATTCAGTGGCGTTTCCAATTGCGAGATGTCGCGTCGTCTCACTCGCCTTAAGCCCGATCAAGCGTCCAAGTCCGCGACAGTACATTGTTCTGACGCCGTCCTAATAATGAGTTGTGCCTTCTAGATCGAACATCTAAAAGCAAGCTTGGATCGTACGAGAGTGAAGTCTTCAATTGCCCTAGAGGCCCTCGTGGCCTACTCGGAGACCTTCGCTCCATACGACCCCTGGCTTACTCCACCGCAGCCTTCCAATCCTTGGGTCAGCGACGACACTCTCTTTTGGCAAATTAACAGTCCTTTGTAAGTTCTAAAACATAGCTACTTTATGCATGATATTATTTGTGTAGTATTGTCACATCCATTGCAACTAAATTTCTATTTCTACAGTTCATTGAGTTAAATTTTAACTACTAGTACTAAACCGCTTTAGAAAATATCTTAATTGAAGTTGAATCTTTAAAAATAACCCAATTACTAACTCCTCTGCGACTCGTATATATTTAGTTTCTTTATTATTTCCTATTAAAAAGTACCTAATCATGGGCCTAAAATTTAGTTACGGACTCCACTAAGTCTTGCTTATGAACCAACTAAAATCATATAAAAGAAATGAAAAAAATTAGGAGAAACGTAATATACCTACCTTGTCAGGGTTACCACAAAATGTAAAATCTTCTCAATCGACTTTGTGCTTTACTACCAACAAGTTAACGTTGACAATCGATTTAAGAAATTTGACAGATTTGGGTAATCTGAAGAACCTTTGACTGTACATATGAAAAATACATCAAGAAATAAAATAATCTAGAAACAGAATTGACTCTTTTGTTATAGTTAGTTAGGTATATCGTTTTCCTAACGGCAGGTCCCGATATATTCTATCTACAGTTAAAAGTAAGCTTACTAAAGTTTAGTTGCCTAACACTAGCATTTTTTGTTATGAGCCGATAAATAACAGAAGTTGCTATGCAACTACGTACGTACTACGTAAGTACGTCTATCTTCAACTGTTAATAGAATATTGGGACCAAGTCTATAGATAATCAAGAGTAGGTAGTTAAAGATGGTAAAATCATGGCTTATATTGTACAGAGTGGAAGTACCTAGTGAAAAGCGAGTACAACGCTGGGCGCTGTCAATAGAAGAGCTGGTGTCAGACCCAACTGGGCTGCAAGAGTTCACCAGCTTCCTCCGGAAAGAGTACTCGCACGAGAATATCCGGTTCTGGTTGGCCGTCATGGATCTACGCCGGAGTAGCACCAAGCAAATATCTAAGAAGCTACAAGAAATCTATGAGTGAGTAACTATTGGTATCATAAATATTTATAATTTATGTATATCTAAAATTGACATAGAGATGCTCGCATGGTTTGGTTACGTAGAAAGGATAGCGAAAAGAGAATGACAAAAAGGATTTATATGTCGGTAGTCATCTTCTTCTCCCTGCCCTGTTTCCGGTCTATATGGGGTATTATCTCGAGTTCCTCCGTGCTTCGGAAGGTACGTTAAGCCGGTGGTCTAGGCTAGCGCAGTGACATAGACCCACACTGGGCCAGCGTCCCGCGCCCAGCGCGTCCAAAACCCGTGCCCCAGCAGTGGGGACATTAAAGGGCCGGTGATGATGTAAATGATGAAAATTTCTTCTGACAGTCAAATACTTCCGAATTCCAGGGAGTTCCTGAAGCCGGGCGCCCCGTGCGAGATCAACATCGACGGGGCGACGGCGGAGCGCGTGGCGGAGGGGCTCAAGTCAGGGTCCCGGTACGCGTTCGACCACGCCGCCGAGCACGTGTACGGGCTGCTGCTCAAGAAGGACTGCTACCCGCGGTTCGTGCGCTCGGACCACTTCCAGCGGCTGCTGACGGAAGGCCGCAATGTGCTGCAGAAGAAGGCCAAGTGAGTGGGAAATCTAATGTTCATAGTTCATAACACACCTGATCGGAACAGTAGGTAGCTAATATTGCCTCGAATTGAAAAGAGAAAGTTGATCTTTTCACATGCGGGAGGAAAAGTTGAATGCTCCTCACAGGTGTAGTGTAAAGCACTATGCATAAAGCACTTGGAAGAAAGTTCGATTATCATTGTTCGTAATCTGTCACTTTCTTCCCGTTAGGGCAAGGCAAAAATTATTAACTCATCAAAAGTAACTTCCGAAAAATTCAATTTGTCTTTTTTTGTTATTTCATTCAATACCACTCAGTTGCTTAGTAGTTTTAGATAGAATAGATGAGTGGCGAGGCGTAGTAAATCGCAGATAGCAGGTGGTATAAGAACGCTGCTACATACTCACAGCTGTCGCCTATTTCGACACCCGCGGTGAAAAGGGGTCTTTGCAGTACCTCTAAGAGCGCGCCACGAGTCATGAAATAAATGGCGAACCTAGTCTGCGCATGTATAATCGGAGAAAAAAAAATTAAATTGTTTTCAATACACAACGTACCTGTCTTGGACTCTTGTTGCCGTTTAAATGGATTTTATAAAATAAAATAAAAACCATACTTAGTACCGTGGGTTTCCGCGGAGGCGGAAAGTGGCTCACGAAGAGAAGTGATCTCTGACTATCCCTGTGGGAGATAGGCGTGACATATATATGTATGCAATAGTATGCATACTTAGTACCTACCTACCTCAACTGACACCTATTTATCGGCGTCTGTGCATTTCATGACTCGTGGCGCGCACTATACTCTTTTATAAGTAAGAAACCCAAGGGGCATTTGATGTTGCAGGTTCTTCAACTTCGGTGGGCAGGTGAAGAAGAAACCGGGTGGCGGCACCAGTAGCGGGGCGGCTTTACAGCGGCGGAGGGGCTCCGACCGCTCGCTGTCGGGCTCCGCCCACGAGCTGGCCGTGAGCGCCGCTCAGCCGCCACGGGCTCCTGAGCCGCCGCCCCATAGTCACAGTCAGTCAAACCTAGCCGATATACCCTTCCGGTGAGTCGTTTAAGCGCTTACGCACTACATCCGATCCGAATCCGAGAAAAAAATATTGATCTAGAAAACTCGGACAGAGATCGGATGTAGTGCGCAAGTTACCATATAAATAGTTCTACGGCTACAACGGACCGTGAAAATCTCAGATTTGGATCGGACGTAGTGTGTAAGCGCTGTTACTGTGTTATTTGCGGCAGGCTAGTGCGGGACATTACCCCCGTGAAAGACCACGGACTGATCACCACTAACCTACCAGCGGGCTTGTTCGCAGCATTGTCTACCATCATCGTCATCGGCCAACCCTCTCCGTCCAACAGACTTCCCTCTCGCTCCCTCGGTTACATGGTGTGTTTTACACGGCTATTATTTGCTTTGCCGAAGCACCGAAGGACTCGAGATGATATTTTCTAGGTCCGCCATTGATCGGCCTTAGCGAACATTGCTTATTTTACCCATTCGCAGGCCGAGTGCGCAAAGCCACTGAGACGAACTTCTCTATTGCCACTATATTTATCACACC